>CM017440.1:36073425-36238114 GCA_007726485.1 Eragrostis curvula | reverse complement strand
TAGGATTTTCCTCCGATTAACGTGGAGGCACCGAAAGGAGCCTTCAATTAGTAAATATAAGATAAGATAAGATAAAATAGATTGCGTATAATGGTGGATTTTACGTTGAACCTTTCAGTCGGTATATATGAGAGTACAAGGCTTGGAGGGCAAGACACCTCCCGGGATACAGATGGAAGTCCTAGATACATAATATCTAAACTACCAATTATACTCTAACATCCCCCCGCAGTCACAGCGTGAGCACCACAGATGGTGAGACTAGAGAGAAAACCGGCGATAGCCCTTTGTGCCGAGTGTCGAGGTAGCCAAAGCTTCGACGTGTAGCCGTGGTCGAGTAGTCGTGTTTGAGGTAGCCATGGTCGACGAAGCTGAAGTCGAGGTTGCCGATGTCGAGGAAGCCGCACATGAAGCTACAGGCGCAGTGAGGTGCCGATGTGAGGGTGCGCGAAGATGCGCCTGAAAGAAGACAGCTACGCGTTCGAGGCACCGTAAAGAAGAAGGTTGATGCCGAAGTCGATGCTATTTAGACTGCCATAGACGAGACGTGCGCCGGGTTTGCCAGGCCCGGGAACACGTCAGGGACGAAGGCACGTGCCAATGTTGCCAATACTGGGCGCACGAAGATAGGGACCATCCACGATCATACACCAGTGTCGGAGGAGACCAGCAGAGAAACCATCCACAACAGTCGGGACGCGTAGAACGGCAAGGAAGATGCAACGACGAGTGCCACAATGAACCAAGTTGCGCCTTAAAACGCATTTCTCAAGTCGGTGGTGACCCTGGACAGCGGCGCTGCGGCCCGAGAAGGGTGACGCAGCGGCATCCCGAATCTTGAAGGCGTGGTACGCGGCCTTGACGACGCCGCACGCGTGGCCAGCTGATCAGACCGACGTGCGCGCGGGAACACGACGATGCCGCACGGTTCAAGACGTGGTGGCAACGATGTCGAAGTCATCCCGACGATGGCGGCGACGAAGAACCGGCGTGGATACGTGCTGTCGAGAAGTCGGAAGATGGCGCGTGAAGCGTCCCTTGCGCGTCGATGTCCAGCTGCACCACATGTGTTGGAGACGGAGTGCAGGCCGGTGTTGTCGATGGGCAAACGCAAAACCCTATCTCACACTGATCGGGTAAAACAAAATAGCTGCAGCAAATTGAAAACACCTCCGTGTAGATCTTTGGGTGCCTATAGCCTAAGCCCAACACCGGTCTCTTCATCTTTGTCTATCTGTCACGGTAAAAACGAAGACAAATAACAAATCAAAGAAAAGAGAAGGATCGGCAGTATTGCAGCTCGCGTGATTTGCTTGTTACGCCTGTTGACGCTTAGGTGAGCGTCCGCCTGGAGACCGCGTGCGACCCGCTAAGACCAGCAGATCAACACGCGGACGCGATGTAGTGGCGGCACCGTCGACCTTAGCGCCACGCAGCTCGCGTGAAGCCCGATCGAAGCCTCAGGACAGGTCCACGACGCAGACCCGCGCGAAGGTGACGGCGTGAACGGCCCCTCGAGGCGCAATCCAAGCGACGACGAGCGACGGGGTGGCCCCGACCAGATTGCAGCTTGATGTTGTGCTGTGCACAGGCGAAGGTGAACGTGTCCTGCCGCTTCACGCGCACGGCGTCGTGCGTGCGCCACTGTGGCAAGGTCGGCGCCATCGTGCACCATGGCTCATCAGGAGTTGTTGAGGGAAACCAATAGGACCGTCTCCGACGTCGTCGCGCTCCAGAAGGTTTGGAACGCGCCGGCGCTCCGCCGAGGTAAGTATTTCTGGGGACTGACAGTGTTCGGAACTAAGAAGTCCTGCTTGTTAGCAGGGATGTCGACCTCTGCATATCCGTGCACTGGACGCGCCGAGAGAATTCTGGCATGGCGCATACCGCGAGGAGTGCCGGCGGCCCGCGGCGAGACTGATGGGCCTGCCAAGGCGATGGTTTTCAGGAGTTGTTTCGGTCCTCCGGCGTTCCCTATATATATAGCGCGCGCTACCCGTAGCCATCGGGTAGCGCGTTTTGAGATTCGTGCAAGAAACAAATCGGACGGCAGCGATGCGTCTTCCTCCCACCTTCGTTCTCCCTCGCCGCCGACGCGGCCGGCGGAGCCGGGTTAGCGCGGGAGCGGACGGCGGCCGCGGATCGGAGACGGAGGAGGCGGGTGGGACGGGGAGCGAACACGGCGACGGGCCCGGCGAATCCGGGTTAGCGCGGGGGCGGGCGGCGGTCGCGGATCCGGCGGCGGGAGCCGCCGGAGACGGAGGACGAAGGCGGGACGGGGGGCGTCTCGCCGGAGAATCTTTTAGTGCGCAAGGGTTTGTACCCTAGAATCTTCATCTCTCTCCGCCGGACATAGAAAAATTGAAAGGAAGCCGGACCGGCACGGCGGGGCGCCACCGGAGCCGGTGGGAGGCGGAGGCAGCGGGGGGCGTCACGTCCTGACGGGTTAGCGCGGCGGAGGCGGCGGGGACGCCACCGGAGCCGGGCGGGAGGCGGAGGCAGCGGGGGCAAACGGCACTGCGTCGAGGAAGAAGAAGGCGCGGGTGGGCCGCCGTGGGCCGCGCTACACAGCTGCTAGCGGTAGCGCGAGGTACGTATAGGGCATCCCCGGTCCTCCTCCCCTTGCCGGCCTGACTACGCGTTCGAGCGGGGGAATGGCCGCCTTCGCTCGATCCGGACGTTTGTGGCCGGTCGGTGACCGCTGCAAATGCGCGACGAGGACTGAAGCGCCCAGCGGGTTGGAGAGCACGATGGCAGTGACAGGTTCAGTTTGGCCATCCATAAAATGTGCTGCAACTGATTTTCAGTTTCTGGTCTGCACGAAAACTTTGTTCAGGTCAATATATTTTTACATTTCAATTGAAAACAAATATTACATTTGGAATAATAATGGCTTACTAACCTGATTATGCATAGATAAGTGAATGTGAATATCCCAAAATGAAATTCTGCTCTGTTTTTGCTACGTGTGAATACGAAGGGACTACAACTACAAGCCAAATGCCAATCTTAACTTAATTCATGCCCAGGTTCTGAAGAGAGGTGGGCAGGAGGAGGATATGGTACGGGTACCTACTAGGCTAACTAAGTTTTCATTCCTACATATACTAGAACGAAGTTGATGTTCTTTCAAGGTGAACAGATTCAGACTCATGCAACAGAGTTTAGAACAAAGGTTCTGATCAAGAATCCAACCGTTCAAGGAAGGTCAGGTAAATGCAGAGAAACACACACACTCTCTGTCTCCTCGACTGCTGAGAAAAATAGCCCTCTGCTGCTCGACTGCAAACAACATGAGAATATATTTTGTTGCAAAGGACCTGATCAATTGCATTCAAGCTGAATGGATCCTTAAGGCAGAAATAATCTCGAATGTGGAGATGAAAATTTCTGTCAGGTCTGTAGTTCCTACAGCCATTGCAAAATACTCATGTTCAGACAAGGCAGGCTGCGAAATATACATTTCAGATACATATATACTTTAATTGAACAATCTGCCACCTCTGAACTGACAAGAGACTGTGCGGCCATTCTGTTTCGAAACGGAAAGATGAGATTAAACTGTGGATTAAACGGCCACTCTGTTCAGTGTATTATATGCTGCATTTGCACACCAGATACAAAATTGGGGACCGAAAGGAAAAGAAGCAGGACCTGAATGTGAACTGAGCTTGTATTCCTGAAAACTAAAAAGTTGTTAAAAAGAAATCTTTGTCAATCCAATACAAAACATCTTGGTTTATTGATTCATAAAATAGTTACCAACACATAACATATCTAGCAATTTTGCAGAAATGTGTATTTAAAGACCAATAATTAAGGCCATAAAGTTTTTTTTTCAATTCTGAACATTGAAGGATTCATACAGCTGTGAGGTGGAGAATAATGAGCAAAACTTTTCCAGAAAGGTGCCCTTTTGTAATCTTTAGTGGTAGATAGTATTTCCGGAAATAATAAAATACTATGCAAATTATTTGGGTTCTTTATTTACGTGACTACGTCTTTATATGGAACACATGAAGGGCAAATTAAATGACATATTTCTCCCATTCTCATAGGCATCGATCAAATTTATTGAAACAATAATATTTCAGCTACACTTGACCAATGACACATAGATACATTTCACAGGTATAAACATGCCGACGAATAAATTACCTATGAACGGCCTCCTGTTCGAGGCAGTAACTATAAATCATAAATTATGCAACAATTTCTGTGGTATATATGATGCATTTCTTTCGTTTTCCGAACCAAAGAATCGCCCTGCACCCACCTGTTGTATACTGTCTCCTTTTTTCCAGCGGTCCTGTCTTATGGTTGAGCTGGATCATGGTTCAAAGCTGATCTCCCACTCGTCCTTGCCAACCATGAGGAAATGCGACCCCTTATCTATCACCTTCTTGCCGTCCTCCCTCGCCCTGCTGAAGTGCTCGCACGGGCTGACATTAAACCTGACGCTGGCCTTCTCCCCCGCCTTGAGGTGCTGCTTCTGGAACCCGATCAGCTGGCTCGCCGGCCGGCCATCGGTCGCGTTCGGCCACCGGAGGAACATGAGCACCGAGTGCTTCCCGTCCATGGGGCCATGGTTCTGCACCTCCACCTCGGCCGGGAACTTGAGCTGCTCGCACCCGTCTTCACCGATGTCATCAACGTGGTAGTAGCTTGTTCCGGACCTCGCCGTGAGACCGGCGAGGAGGCTCGTGCCGGACGCCGCCGGGTTCTTGCCGCCGGCGACCAGCCGGTGGGAGACCTTGGAGTAGCTGAGGCCGTAGCCGAATTTGTACAGTGGTTTGCCAGTGTAGAAGCGGTAGCTCCGGCCGGGGTACCCGGTGGCCGGGTCGGCGCGCATCCTCATGTCGGTCATGGGCACCTTGGTGAACTCGTCGGGGTACCACGTCACCGGCAATCGGCCGCCGGGGTTGTGGTCGCCGAAGAGCACTCTAGCGATGGCGACCCCGCCGGCCTGGCCAGGGTACCCGGCCCACAAGATGGCCCCAATCTTGGGGTTGTTCTGCGCGAACGTGACGTCGACGGGGCCGCCGGTGAGCAGCACGAGGATCACCGGCCGCTTCGCCGCGGCGGCGACGGCGGTGACGAGGCTCTGCTGCTTGCCCGGTAGCAGAAGGCTCGTCCGGTCCAGCCCTTCGCTCTCCTGCTTCTGGCTCAGCCCCATGAACAGGAACGTGTACTCCGCGGAGCTTGCCGCCGCCGCCGCCGCCGCCGTCGCCGCGTACCCGCACGCCGGCGAGTCGCAGCCGGCGAGGAACCGCACGTCGCGGACGTACGCCTGGAGCCCCTTGAGCGGCGTGGTGGTCTCGCACGGCGGGCCGAAGTAGTTGCCCGTGAGGACGGTCGGGTCGTTGGCGTTGGGCCCGATGGCGGCGGCGGAGCCCACGGCGGCCCGGTTCAGCGGGAGGATGCCGCGGTCGTTCTTGAGGAGGACGATGCCGTCCTGCGCCGCCTCGAGGGCCAGGTTCCGGTGGTCGGCCGTGCACACGTCGGCGGCGCCGAGGCCGCCGTACGGCGCGGCGCCGCGGGGGTCGCCGTCGAAGTGGCCGAGGCGCATCCGGACGGCGAAGAGGTTGGTGAGCGCCTTGTCCATGTCCTTCTCGGTGATCTTCCCCTGCTGGAACGCCGCCATGCCGTGCTCCTGCGTGTAGGTCCCGCAGTTCAGGTCCAGTCCTGAAAAGTAGATTACAACAGAGTAATTAGTTGCATCAAATCAATGCCATGTTCTTCTTTCGCCAAAAAATATGTTGAAACAAGAATTATACATGATGCGCAAGAACCACCGCACAGTTCAGTCTGTTGCCTAGCAGAGAATGTCAGATTGGAAGAGCGCTTGCGCTATGTGTTACTCCTTCTGACTCTTTAATTGTGAGTTTAGCAAATATTTTAAATTCAATTGGAGTAATTTGACAGTTCAAGTTTGAATTATACGCGTTCTCTCTAGCAACAACCCAAAAAAAAAAAGGGATGTATACGTTCTAGCATTGAGAAGGTCCCTCTGCTCCAGCAGAGCAGCAGTACCCACTAGCAGTTGCGAACGAAACACTAGTCCTCTGTCCAAGTTGCAAAGTACAGTACCACTAGAACACTACTTGTAAAAAATCACCATCATGTCCAAAAAAAAGGGGATAACTTTACGTCCTGCACCATAATTATTATTATGACAAGTTCACGCCACTGATAAACTAAAACTAACTTTCAACTTACCAGCCTTGAGCGCGACGGCGACGGTGTCCTCGGGCGTGGGCCTGTACCGCTGCGCGTCGCGCATGAGCGCCACGGCGTCGCAGTCCGACGACACGTACCCGTCGAGGCCCCAGGCGCCCTTGAACGTCCCCGTGAGCAGGTCGGAGCTGGCGCACGCCGGCACGCCGTTGATCCCCGTGTACGCGCACATGACGCAGCTGGCGCCGCCGTCCACCACGCAGCTCCGGAACGGCGGGTTGAACGTGTCGGCCAGGTCCTGCGCCGTGACGCGTGCGTTGAAGCTGTACCGCGCCACGCCGTTCCAGTCCTCCAGGTCGTACGCCGTCGCGTGCTTGCAGCACGCTGACGTCTGCAGCGGCGACGGCGGCGCCGGAGCTCCGGTGGCCGAGCTGCCCTGCAGGCCGCGGACGAAGGCGACGGCGTACTTGCTCGCCGTGGTGGGGTCCTCGCCGGGGGTCTCCTGGCCGCGGCCCCACCGCGGGTCGCGGAAGATGTTCACGTTGGGAGACCAGATGGTGAGCCCCTGCGCCTGGCCCAGGTTGTACAGCGCCCGCGCCTCACGCCCGATCGCCTGATGAACACATTGGCAGCATTTGCATTTCATTCAATCTGAAATTTATTTCATATAGTACGTACTTTGCTTTCATGAAGAAAAAAAATTGCAACAAAAGTCTTTCACATTGTCAGGTGATCTGGTGTGGAACAAAACAACAATTGCACGGGAGTGGGACATGCTTGGTTTGCACGTTTGGTGTAGTATCCAACTGATCGATGGTTAACCACTTGTTTTGAGTTATGAGTGACCACTTTTGCACCGTACCTAACGGTCGAGCTTTCGGCATTGGTCTGCGCTGGACCCTATTTATGGGATCGATCAAATTGATCAGTGCGGCAGCCATCGTGGATGTTGGACACAAAGATAGACGTATTCAGTTAGAAATGACAAAGACAGGCACGTGCGTGCGTGCGGCACTGAATGAACCCTGATACCTGTGCTGTTTTTTGTTAAGAACGCATGACTATTTCTCTGTCTGCTTTGGGGATGGATAGAAACGGTGTCCTTTTCGTATAGAGAGGCAAAGAAAGATAGGAGGGCTAACTTCTTTGCCTTTTTGGATTGAGAGGTATGCCAACTTCTACTCAAAAACAGAGTGGTATGACAAAGAGAGCTATGTCAACTTCTACTCAAAACAAACTCCACTATAAAGGCATTTACAACATTAATTTGTTGATAAAAAATAACTTCTCTTAAACTTAGAAAACACTCGGAAAAGGCAGGAACCGCCAACTATCAATTGAGTTCGGACGACATAAATCGCGGACATCTAGTGTTCGATTTGGCTGCTCACCAGCCGTGAGAACATATGCAGATCCGGTCCCGGCGCAAGTTGCTGCTGCTAGCTGTGAGATTAGTTAGGCTCTAAGTCTCTATAACTATAGTGTTAGTTGCCGATTAATGGAGCCAAACACGTTACACAAGGACATGCACGCTCGGCGGCGCGCAGGCACCGTGTCACGGACGCGCAGCTAAGCTGGCCCACCGAAAACAACTCTGAGGATTAAGGTAACCACCTGAGCTGTTAACTCGCCTTTCTCTGCAGGACAGGCCGTTGTTCTAGCTACTACTAGTACTGTCCTTGTTAGCCTCTGCCATGGTAAGGGTTTAGCTTGGATTATATGCGTGCTGGCTTTTGTGTTTCAAAGGCATGGCAAATTTGGTATTCTTGTTCGAGATTTGACTAGTGGCATCTTTCTTCTGGTAGAACAATAGAATGGTGAGAAAGTGGAAATACTAATTCGGTAGTAATGTACCTTGATGGTGGTATAACACTACTAGTAACTGTTTCCATATGCGTTCGATGAAAACAGTAACGGTAGTTTTCTAAGAAGCAGTAAATACGCCCCTTTTTTTTGGAAATTTAAAAGAGGAAATTGAGAAGTACATAAAGACAGAGAGGGAGAGGGTGACTAGCTGAGAAGTACATAAAGACGCATTTGTTTGCTCTCTGATTTGTCCAGCTATATAGACGTACAGTCTCAGACACCAAAGTTGTGTGTGCGTCTCACCCAAGAAAATATGTAGAGCAATGATAATATATATATATATATATATATATATATAGAGCATGCGCAAAATATACTCCCGCCAAATATTATTTTTGATGCCATTAATTAGGACTTGAATTGACGGCCAACAATGTTGACTATCAGTCGTGACTTTCAGTTTGCAAGCAAGTAATAATTCTCTGTATAACTATTCCTCAGACCTTGGGTGGGTCCCGCAACTTTAGCATTTATTTTTTTGCGAATTAACTTTAGCATGTGTTGCACTGAAAGTGACTCGTAGTATTAGGTAAGTTTTGTTGCAGTTCTAAAGGTTTTTTTTTGATTTTTTTTGAAAAAAAAATTGCTGGCTCTCCTTAAGGTTACCCATGTACCGTATCTTTGCGTACTTGACGCGTATAAATGTAACTGCCCGATTCTCTCTCTCTCTCTCTCTTTGTTCGTACCAATACGTATTGTACACGCGCGCCATGCAGGCCCCCGCACCGCATTTCGTATACGTACTGCACGTACATACATTAGAAGGAGAAAAAAAAAAGGAGAAGAGATGGCTTGTTAATTAGGCTGGTGGTGGTGTGTATCAGTGTATACCTGTCCGATGCGGAACCAGAGTCCCTGGTCGAAGGTGGCGGCGGTGAGCAGGACCTGCGGGAAGCTGGTGACGCCGGTGACGGTGCCGTTGAACCGCATGCCGTGGCCCCAGAAGGAGAGCCCGTGCAGACCCTCCGACCACCACTTGTACGCGGGGACGCCCAGCCGCGGCACGCCCGGCGCCTCGTCCCCCAGCTGCGCCACCTTCTCCGCCACCGTCAGCCGCGCCACCAGGTCCGCCGCGCGCCGCGCCGCCGGCAGCGACCGGTCGCAGAACGGCAGGCCCCGCGTCGTCGGCGACGACGGCCCGCACGAGAACGGCGGGTCGCTGGCGGACGCCAAGGCCATCAGCAGCAATGCCGGCATTACGATGATCGTCGTCGTCACGAGCGTGCCGGTGCGGCGGGAGGTGGTGGCGGCCATGGCGGTGAACCGGGAAATGCAAAATTAGCTGCCTCGGAGAGAGACGTGAGAGGCTGAGTGGGGGGTCAGTGTGCTTATATAAGCGTCAGTGGCCAATGGGACGACGACGCCATGTTCCATTTCTGAGACATTTTTTTCTCCCTTTCATTATTTTCCTGGCATCATGATATTCCATTACTTTCTTCGGTATGGATATGAATGCAAGATAAACTACAAAATGGCCAAATCGGTGAGCCTGCTGCATAATTCAGATACTCCCGCTGCATGCTAGTAGGATTTTCCCTTCCTTTTGTTTTAGTTTCGATTAATTTGTACTTGATAATATACTTTAAGCAGTGGTTAAAACGTTGCCTTTTCTGTAAAGGTGACCGTTAATTCTCCTACTGTTTTCGGCGTGGTTAACTGTTCGTTCTTCATGTATAACTTCCGCGCTAAATCTTTCCTCCTGTAAAGCGCTCAATGCATGAATCGGTACGAGTTAGACTGGCTACCTAATGTACATACTCTGCATAACTGGCATGCGTTTAATGAGTACATCTATCTTCCAACTCATATCGCCTACTATCATATTTTTGGAACATGGTTTCCCCTAATAATTCTAGCTGATTTACTCCATTGAAAATATCAAGGTTTATTTGAATGATCCAGCTAGAAATTAACAATTATGAAGTTTTATTATGTAATTTGGAAAATAAAACGAAATTCACCTTGTGGTACAGAGCATAACCTGCCTTTAGCAAATCAAATGTGGAATATAACCGCCATCCACTGCTAAATACAGTTGTTCAGCTTAGAATTGGCCACGGCGCTTCAATCTTAGATCTCCTTGTCAAGGAGGACATCAGGAAGGTATGAGCCTTACCTATAAAGATATTTCCCCATCTTTCATTCGCAAGCGGAAAATATGTTTCTCACCGTTGGTTTGCGTTGTCAGTGTACGAAAGATCAATAAATAGTCAAAATCAGTTCCTATAACAAAATAAACATGACATTGCTATTTTGTACATATAGAAATTAAAGCCACTGAATGCCGTACACTGGCCAACAAATCATAAAAGTAGTGCTGAAACATTTAAAGAAAATCACAAAAAGGCGAAAGCTTATCAAAGGAGGTGCTAGAAACTTTTCGAAAAGCAAACCTTGCAAGGCGATGATTATGGAGATATATTCTCTATATGCATATCACTAGATTCCAACTATATGTTGTGGAGATTGACATGAATATTTTCCTATTGTACTCGGGGTTGTCAAATTCGGATATATTTGCATTAATTATTATAGGCACTTGATTCTCATCCTCACACAAGCTGCTAGCAGCTGGAGCGGCACGCAAGAAAATGACTGCGCTTAGAGAGCCAGCTGCATGCATCCTACTAAGAATAAAATGAGAGCGTGGTCTCCTTTTGGTTCAAACTTTTGATCGTGCGGAGTAATCAACTTCATCCCTTTTAATTGACATGTGTTGGACAAGCACTACAAGTTAAAATGAGAGTGAGTCTGTTAATAATATCACACAATATGTTTGTCACCTTTCACCGACTTTCTTCTATATCTGTTATCTTATCTTGCGTACCTAATAAAGTGGCTACGTGCGAGTATATACCGTAAAAGGGATGTGTGACAGCCGAAGACACCAAGTGTTACGCATGCGCACACGCCTCGCTACACACAGGCGCACACGCTGGTAAACCTAAAAATATAGCTAGATTCCTCTTTAGCCAGAGGATATATATAAGTCATGACTAACGGCCATGGATGAAATTAAAGGAGTGTTATAAGTAAAGTAGAAGACCACTGCATGTTTAACCAGAAGTTGTTTGACAGCTACATATCGAGCTAGCTAAAGAAGCCTACGCAGGACTGTCGAACAGCGCGCGAGCGAGCAGCTCAGAGACGACGACGACAGGACGACGAACCGATCGATCGATTGATGATGAGACGGCGGCCGGTGGACACGGGCGGAAGCACGCAACGACCGGTGATATATCGGTGATGTACACACGACCTACCTGCCAGCATTATCTATCATCGCCCTTTCTCGCTCGATTCCCCTGTAGCTCCAATCCTACACAGTTCCACAGCCACCAGCCGGGATTGCATTGCCAGAGTAAACGCGTGCTGGGCTGCCGGCCACTGATGCCGAGCCAATTTTTGCACATATACAGCTATACATACATAAATATAAATATTTTTGTGCATATATATAGATGATCGGTGTTTACACTATGGACGCGTGTCTGGTGCAACCAAAGTGTGAGAAGCACCGTTTCGTTGCCATGCAGAGTCAGGTTTCTTTCTCGACGTACAACAACGACGGTAACACGGGGACGGAGCGCGTACGCACGCCGGCGATGCCGTTTTATCCGTTTCTACAGCTTCGCGTTCGTCCTGTGTTGGAACCTGAGACGGCAGCCTCACACCAGAAATCCGCCACCGTAAGGCCTAGCTGTAACCACCGCCGGCCGATGGAGACGGAGGAGGACAAGACACAACAGCTGCCGCATTCATGATGTGAAGTTGCGTTTTCGGTTTTGCCGTTGCGCGTGGGAGAGTGAGTGATCGAGGAGGGTGAGAGCGAGAGGAGAAAGGTGAAAGGGGAGGCGCCCGCGAACGGCGCGTCGCGAACGTCGGTTTCGCGGCACGTCGCGTCAGGGAATTCGATGGATGGGTCCGGGCAGGCCACCAGTTGGTGTGACGATGATGATCCTGCCACATTCGGTCCGTGGCCAGAGAAACGACGGAGGTGATCTCTTTTGTCTATTCTGATACATTTTGTCCATACCGATCAAGCTTATCCCGGTTTCTTTTTTTTGTTGTTGTTTTTTTGAGACGCAAGCCTATCCATTTTCAAATTTTTTTTGAGACGCAAGCCTATCCATTTTCATTTTTTGAGACGCAAGCCTATCCACTTCCATTTTTGAGACAGAACCTTATCCATCTCAAGCAGTATGTGTATTCTCGCTTTTTGTTCGCACTACTAGTTCCATTTCTAAAATAATGAGGTGAATATAAGTTATAGTAAACTAAAGTTAGAAAAAAGGAGCTGGCTTGTCTTAACGTCATTAATTTAATAATATAATAGGTTTAAGTGATAGGATGGTGCATTCCTATATGACTTTATTGTCTCTGTCCTTTTTTTAAAAGGAAAAAAAAAGACAAGGTATTGTTTTCTTTTCCTTAATGATGGTCTCTTTGGGAAAAGAGACTTTACAGAAGGAACATGCTCGACATTAAAGGAGAAAAATGTCATACGAGTTGAGTTGGAACTATTTCTTCGTGAAATTTGACATAGTAGCTAGGATGTTCCATCAAAGTTATTCTTCACTCAGTTTCTAGAGAGCTTCAATGCAGTTTTTTCTCCCGTCTCTCATAAGGATCTTGCTATTCTTCACTCGACCAATTAAGGAAAGTCGTCACCTTCGTCACATTGCCCACCTTGCATGCTCCTCTCCTTCAGCTGCCCTCCTCCGTCCGTCCTGACGGCGTACTCACGCTTGAGTTCGTAGCTGCCCCGCCTAGCTGCATGTATTACATGTTTGAACACTCCGCCGCCCCATCATTGTTCATCAGCGGTCGGTCCGCGCATCCTCACGCAGAATTTCGATGCAGGACGCCTTGCCTCCCCTCTTGCCTGGGCAACCAGCCTCCAACCCACAAAGCCTTTGGTTGGTTGATCGAAGCCTAGTAAATACTCTCTTCTTTTTTAAATATATAAAACCATGACTTTTTTCATACTAGTTTTTTTTAAAAAAAATCATACAAATAGATAAATATATAATTTAATTTTGAAGAGCTTTTGGTGATAGATCTAATGATACTCATTTCATTTAACTATAAACACTTAAATATATAATTGTGGCCAAAGTTTGAAGAAAATGTCATATAGCTTAAAACAGGAGGGAGTATACTATAATAAAAACATTCACATCCCTAGGTAATTTTCTTTTTATTTTGGTAACCCTCCGGACAGACTTCTGTTTCTCCATAATAACCTGATTTTTCCCCCACGTCGAAAAAAGTGCAGGGAAATCTCTTGCTTGCACCGGTAAGGCCACGGAGGATCCTTTTCCTGAGTGCAACACTTGCTTTTTCAGCATATCCCTTTTCTACTTTTCGACATCGGACAAGATCCCAATAAGCAAATGATTAAGAGCACTACTACAACTGCAAGAAAGAAGGCGCAGTCAGGCATAAAGCTCGCACGACAGCGATCCCGCGGCGAGAGGAGTAAGAAGGCAGCAAACGCCGCGCGCGATCGAGAGACCAGAATAACGAGCTCGATGGAGACAGCGGACGTTCCGACAAGACGGCGTCGCCGTCGACCGATCCCATCATCATCATCCCTTCTTACCTGTCATCCACATCCCGTCAGCTAAAAATATTTCTGACAAACAGCTTGGGATTTATCATACAGTACAAATTAGCCTGCGTCTATCTCCATATCCGGATCTCTTTAATTTCTTCTTCCATATCCTGCAGCTCCATCAGTTTGTTGTTATCGCGCAATTATTGGAAGATAAGTATTATTACTTAATATCAGTGGCTACGCACGGCGTCCCATCGTCTCGGCGGCGGCGATTAATCATTGGCGCGAGTGCGTGCGTGCGTGGGTTAGTTGGTTCGTTGGGTGGTTAGCGCGCTAACCACCGATCTATATCCGTCCATCGATAAATTCATTGGCCATGCAGGCTACTGCCACGCAGTACTGTAGGTCTGTGCCGCTGCTGATAGTGTTAGAGATCGAAGCGCCGCTGCTTGCTTCTGGACAACGCGTGCGGCGCTTTTATGTAGCTAACCACTGAGCTTATTTGTTTAGCTCGGATGAGCGTCAGGCTGCGCAGAAGCAGAGGCCGTGGATGCATATATCGTCTGTGATATCAAGTTGCATGAAAATTACTCCAAAAGATTGTAGTTTTATTTTTTTCTGTGACAGTTTTCAGTAATACTAGGCATGGGAAATAGCAGAGGAGCCGTTTGGGCGGCGATGAAATGCAGATAATGCTCGGTTTAATTAGAAATGTTGATTCCTGTACAAAAAAACTATCATAACTGATCCAATGCTCAGGGATCAACATTTCTAATTCTTTCGTTAAGCATGTAATGTAAGACTGAACCTGCAGATATCCGGAGACTCTGAGACCTGTGTTGTCAGTTCATTAATGAAAAAGATACGCACGTCTTCTGCATATTGCAAGAGAACCGAAAAATATGCTGAGGGACTGAACCTACTTGTGCATTCCCAAAGAAAACTATCACTGTGAGTGCCTTTTGTAGTGGTCGTCCCGCGCGCGTCAATAATCTGGCCGAGATTCTTGGCCATTGGTCTTCATGCTTCGGACAAACGCATTCCGTGCTTTTGTGTAACTAACCGCTGAGCTTTTCAGCTGTCCTAGCTTTGCGAACGAATCTCAGATGCTAGCTTAGGTTGGTTGCTGCCAGCCACCGGATGATGAAAGCTGGGGCAGTGCACGCTTCCAAGCTTTGTCCTTTCTTTACCATGATTGTGGATGAAGTCGGTGCTAGCTTACATGCTTGCCGAATGCTGCTGGACTGATCATTTTGCGTTCTCAACTTTTGCATTCTACTAACTGTTAGGCCCTGTTTGTTTCAGCTTTTCGCCACTTTTGTTAGTTGGTTTTTGTGAGATCTAAAAACCAGATGCCGTCAAAAGCCAAAAGCCAGAAGCACCTCAGGATGTGCTTCTGGCTTCTCAAGTTTCAAAGACATCCGACTTTTGAATCTTCCAAAAGCCAACAGACAAAAGTGTCAAAAAGCTGAAACAAACAGGGCCTTAGTCCCTCTTGTGCAGAATACGTAAGAGCCGGCAACACGTTAAGCGATCCTATCTATTTTTTCTCGAATCTAGGAGGATTGTGCGTGTTTGTTTTGAGAAGAAGGACATCGGTTTACATTATTTCACAACGTGCACGCATGTTCGCAAATCAATCCTATTGGAATATCAAGTTTTTAGACGTAGATGGAGTATGTGCAGATGCGCATTTGGTTTAGCTAATTGACTTATTGGCACCTTTTCTGTAGAACAGGGGAGGTAAGCAGGGGCAGCTGCTCCTGCTCCGGTTGTGGAAAATGCATAATCTAGCAGTACATTTTTAGTGAGTTTTATTTCTTTTCTTTTGAAAAGAGAAGAAATTGACACGGTACAGTTGCATTACAGGATCTATAAAACTAAGTAACATGATCATTATTGTGAAATCAGAATCTGCCTGATTCCATGACCAAATTCGGACTCCAGTCCCCGCCCCTGCCAGATCAATACATATTAAACTTCTCATTCATTTTTTTATAGATAAATAGAGTAATAAATCCAAGCCTTTTGCATCAAAAGGATGCATACGGCCTTCAATTATTTGTTTTTTTTTGCGAAGGACGGCCTTCAACTATTACAGAATTTTTGGAGTTGGCTGAAGTTTAAAGAAATATTCTTATGTTGTTTTTTGCGAATGAGAAATATTCTCGTGTTAATGCTTCAATAAAACTCATCGGGCACTTTATGCTACTTCAGTTTTCATCATAATTTGGATGAGTATCAAGCTGACTGGTGGATGGCAAAAGCAGAGACCTTTCGTGCCGTTGTTTGTTGGGTTCTAGCTTATTATAGCAGGCTAGCTTAGCTCTGATGGCAAGATGGTACGTGTGCTACGGCTTTGCTCCCAAAAAAAAAAAAGAAAAAAAAGTGGGCTACGGCTGCTGCAGCAGCTGTCCACATTCCATGGATCTCGTTGTTTTCTCTAGAATCCGTTAGTACAATAATGAGTGAGCTCGGGAATTAGCGAGCAAATTAATTGCTCTACAAGTGAGGTTTGGGTCAAGACTTTTCACAAACCATAGGTTATTGTAAGGCTCTATTAATGATGCCTCATGATCAGTAAAAGTCTTAACCGATCTATGGGATTGGTCGATGTAAGTGAAGTCGGTTTACAGACCAACAAGTTTTACCAGCCGGTCATAAGTTGGACCCAAAGAAGAAATATAGTCCTCGTTAGACGCTATAAAGATAACTACTGACTGTCTGTCTGACAATTTGACAATAATAAAGCCACTATGCAATTGGGGAATTAGGATTGTACATAGCTCATCATTAACACTATTCCATAATTAATTAGAAATTCTCACGTATTGATAAACCCTGATTTCGCCTTAGACACATTCATGGCATGTGAACGATAATAAGTTTTACCAATGGCATATAAAAATTCACCTATTAATTATGATGCACCATCAGTTGCAAAATGTAATTAGTTCGTATCAAAAGCTTATGAACATATGTTGCACATAAATTAAAATTTATTTTCCCTAAGACGGGTACCAAAATAGTACTAATTTTACCGATTGACTGACATGTGCCAGTAATTCTATACCGTGGTACCGTGGGTAAAACAATCAACGAACATCTGAAGTGAGGAACGTACTCGTATGACAAACCATACTAGTCATCATGTTCTCATCTTTTGATAGCTCATGCCGTTCAATTCTATACCGAAGTCACATATCTTCTTTCTCACCTCTACTACAGTCCACATCACTCCCGTAACTGCCTCCCCTCCTAACCATCGTCAAGTGCAGAGCCGAAGTGGCCGTGCCATGCATGTCAACAGTCAACCTCCATCGGTGTTGCCTCCAAAATCACCCTCTGCTAAACACTCCGCCGAGGAAGAGCCTTCAATAATTCCAATACCACAAGAATCATCGTTGACAAGAAAACCACTGCAAACATGCACGCACGGCATGCTCCAGGGAAGAAGAAAAAGCTGCACCATTCGAGGCTTGATAATGTGGCCAGTCAAATGTTTAGGACCGGCTTTGCGGATAAAAATGTTTTGGACCGCGCCACAATCCATTTTGCAGTTTGGAATTGGGCCTAGGATTCTGCCTTCCGTTCCGTTCCCTGTCGCAAAATTAGACCCATTCATTTGGAAAATCGATCAGCCGTGTAACTGGGCCGGCCCATAAGCACTCCACGTCATCACCCTGCACGATACCGCCTCTCTGTCGCCTAAGCGTGAATCCTGGCCGTTCGTTACCAATCGAACGCTGGTTCGAGCCCTAACAGCAAATTTCTACTTGCCACCCCGTAAAATTACCCAATACCGACCCAACCCCGCGAGCCTCCGTCATTTCCTTTCCTCTTCTTCGCCGCAGCTTTAAACCCAAACCCTCCGCAGCCGCATCCGCGCCTCGAACCTTCCAGAACCTTCCGCCACGCCATGGCCGACGCCGAAGCCTCCGAAGGTGGCTCCGGGACCAAGAGGGCGTATTCTAGGGCCGAGATTGAGGCACTCAAGTGCTCCCCGTCGGCGGAGGCTCAGGCGCAGCTGTGGGCCGAGGTCTACGCGGCCCTTGCCGCCGCGGGGTTCGCCGGCGAGTACAACGTGCTCCTCGCCGTCGAGGAGCCGAAGAATAGGAGGGGGAACAAGGGGAAGAAGGCCGCGGGCGGGGGCGGCGCTAGGAGGGGGCCCGAAGAGGCGGCGGCGGCGCCCAGGTTCTTGGGTACGGCTCTTCAATCTTGCCCCTTCTGGAATTGTCCGTCAGAGCAAATATTTTTCTGTCAAATAATGTAGCTTCTGACTCTCTTACGAGTTTCTGCAGATGTGGTCGATAATGGGGCGTGGAGGAATGGCGACTCGGGTGTTCGCAATGAACATAGATTGGAGGCTGGTCACAACCCTGCTGGGGTGTGTGGAGTGATTCAGGAGCCATTTGATCAGGATGAAGATGTGGAGTATGAAGATGACAGTGACGATGAGTATGAGGGGATTCTGAAGCCTGCCTTTGCAGTTGATGGAGAACCTGATTTCGAGTCCGGTGAGCCGCTTGATGGCTTCGAGTATCTTCGTCGTGTCAGGTAATGTTTGCTTACAATCCTCACACACCTTTAGTATGGCATTACCAATGATTAAGATGTCAACTAAAGAGCCTGTATTTCCCTAATTTTTACACTAACTAGTGACTACTGGTAGAACTGTAGAAGGCTCTGTTAACCTGATGTAAGAATCTGGTATCCTGTTGCATGATATTTTTTTTTTCTTTCTTGGCGTTCCCTATTTAGTTGATTGTGTGTTGAATCATGGAAATGGAGTATCTTAGTGAAAGATCAAGATCACCTGATTAAATTTAGTCCCTATTATTTCAACAAATGGACACTGCATAGTGATATTCAATTAGTAAGATTTCTCCAAAGTTATGGACCATAAAATAATCAACCTATGGACTGTTCATTTAGGTGAAACTTACTTGGCACAATAAATGATTAAACATAAAAGGGTGGAATTTCACCATTTGCAGTTGATAAATAGGATCCCTCGAAATCTACCAATCCAAACCAGAAGAAAATTTTGACAGTACATTTTGTCAAGCTTGATTTGAAGCCAACAATATGTAGCAAAATACAAGGATAGGATAATGGAAATAAACTTCCAGCCTCTGCACCAATAAAACATTAGGACGTCTAAGATGCATGTACCCATATAACCTAAATGGTTGTTTTAAGATTTTGCGAGTTCAGACTGAACTTTCGGCTTCACCTTTATTGGCACTTAGGGCGTGTTCGTTTCCTTTAGTCCTAAAGTTTAGTCCAGAGAATCTTGCTATTTAAGGGTATTAAATAAAGTCTAATTACAAAACCTTTTTACAGATGGGTGCTAATTTACGAGACGAATCTAACGAGCCTAATTAAGCTATGTTTTGCTATAGTGATGCTACAGTAACTATCGTCTAATTACGGCTTAATTACCGTCATTAGATTCGTCTCGCAAAGTAGCCCAAGTTTCTGTAAAAAGTTTTATAATTACACTTTATTTAATACTTTTAAATAGTAAAAACTTTGACCTAAACTTTAGTCCTAAACGAAACGAACATCCTCTTAGTCTTTCTTGTTAGTTGTCTTTGCCCTTCTTTTGCTACAAGCCTATAATTGGTTTACAGATATTGGGATTTAATGTACATTGGTGAGTCATGGAACCACCATCGAACACTGTAACGTGCTATTTTGTAAAATTTACTTGAGAGTATAGCCGTGCAGAATAAATAAGTATATAAACTTTTATTAAATGGTACAGATCGAAAGGTGAATTATATCATTTTAATATTTTTATAGACTAGTACAAGCTACAGAAGATTCCTATTTTCTTTTAGGTTACAATTAGTATTTCTGTTGCGAACTGGAGTATTACATGCACAAGTTCTATATGGCATAGGGTGTGGAGAAGCGGTGAGATGGAAAAGGGGCCTTTGAAGGTGGACCTTGGCCTACTCCTGCCACACGTCCACACAGAGATGGTAGCTGTAGTTCGCACTCTAGCTACTTCTGCTGCTTCTGTTCAGGCTTGTTGGGTGAGGCAAAGCGGGGCCCAGCCAGCCCATGGACGCATGGGCTGCTAATATTTAATGAATCAGTTTTCCAATACCAACTATCCATGACAAAGAGAATAAGTGATTGCAAAACCCTTCCGCTCCACTCTATAATTATTACAAATATTGCAGTGTCCAATGTGCAGTCTTAAAAAACAAAAACTCAACCAAACTTTGGAGGAACTAGGTGGCTTTAAATTAAGAAGAAACAGACACCCAAATTCCTGTTGAAGAAGACTGGAGCTTGAGGGGTCACTGTGTACACCCACCCCCTTAACTAACTGGGCTAGGCTTTGTTCCTTCCAATGTGCAGTCCTGTCTTCTTTTTTTAACAGCAAAGGTAAGGAAAGTTTCATGTTAGATGTCCTTAATTTCATATTTGAGAATTATGTGGGATCCATATCATTAGGCATTCTCCTTTTGCTTCTGTTGTTACTTGTTAAAAAGAACATTCATCTTAACAATACTATTACTTTAACTGTCGTCGTCATTTTTCAGGTGGGAAGCTAAACAATTCCCTAGAGTGAAAGTTGCCAAGTTAGACCTGAATGCAGCTAGAATGGTGCAAACACCTTATATGCCAGAAATTCCTGGCATACCAATGTTCTCTCCTGATTTGCGTGCATCAAAAGTGTGGGAAGACTCATTTATCACCAACTTTTCTGAGACCAGACAGGTAATTTGTGTAATTTTCTTATGTTTTCAATTCAGAAATGTCTACATCTGTACCCGTGTATTAAGTCTTTTCTATTCCTCAGAACTATATACATAAACACAACATATGATGGTCTGAGGTTCCGTCATATGTTCTTTCAGATGGCAATGGGCAGTTCTAGCCTGTCGCATACATTGCTTCTTATCATGATGGAACATAAACATACAAACATTCTTGGCGGAATAGCCATTTGCATCCCTCAATAATCACCGGAGACTCAACTTAGTCCCTCAACTATCAGTGTCCGTTCGAGTCTCCCAACTTCTATTCAGCTGAATGGCAAAATTTTGGAGCAACTAATCTAACCTATAGCATGTCTGTTATGGATATACCATGAAATTTTGATTCGATGGTAAACATTTGCAGCATAACACAGTAGAGTATCTGGAATGAGCTTAAATTCGATTTTGTGTTTGCAACCTGGTGAAAATCAGCATTAAACCACCAACTTTTTTCAAATTTTGTTTATTTTGAATGCCCATCATGGGAAACCTGGGTCCGCCACTATTTTTGGGTCAATTTAATTCAAGTTCACTTCATTGAATTCAGCGTATATGTCCATGTCTTTGGCCGTTCATACTACATCAAATATGTCCTAGATGATTTATTATCTACAAACCGCATCATTCCACTTTCCATTGTTACACAAGATGACAGCTTGTATATCCTAATAGATGTCTGAAGGCTGTGTGACCCAAAAGATGGGTGTGGAGCTTTGTGATTGACAGTTTCTAGATTGATGTGCATCAATCACATTGCAATATTGCAACATTGAAACATCAGGATTGGGAACTGGATTGACCCAAAAATGGTAGTTGAGGAACTCAAGTGGACCATTTGATAGTTGTTGGTTGAAAGTGAGCTTTACAGGAAACTTGAAGGACAAACATGGCTGTTTCACTTTGCCTGCATGGCTGCATCCTTATTCTAAATGAAGAAAAAAAAAGTGTCAGAGAAAGCTTTACCTGGAAAATCTGACTACAACCATTGTGATAATCTGCAGAAATATTAAAACATAATCTATTTTTAAATATGATTTCAAGTTGACTTGCCTTTTTATAACATGTAGGAGTATTTAGTCCAGTATTTGTCTTTTTATTCAACATCTCAACTAATCTAAATGCCATTAAGCCAACTATAACATCATAAATATTTCCATTATGTCAGTTAGGGACCGGTATGATTAGATACTTGTTATTTCTGGAACTTGAGTACTTGGCCATCTGCTGAATGAATCGTGGATTGGTATTAAATGCATAGAATATACATATTCACAACCATTTTACCATGTGGTGCCATTTATACGCAATTGTTGTCACATATTATAGCATCTATTTCGAGAAATCTAGTCAGCTTCTTCGCATTGCGTACTCATTTTGTATGTTTTCCACTTATCAGGTTTTCTCCGAGCTTGACAACTCTAATGAACCATCTATATCTGGCGTGAAGAAATTCTCATCAAAACCTGGCAGCAGCTCAGAGCCCCAGACTGAGCCGACCCTGACAATGCTTTGCAACATGGATTCAGTTTCGAGAGCTGCTACACTTCGGAACTATATCGATATGATTCAGAGCTTGGATTCACTGTCGAGGAACAATTGCCTCTGGCTTTTTGCATTCTGTGTTGCTGTGGACACTCCCTTGCACGCAGAAACATGCGCTTCTCTAAGATCTTTGCTGCGCAAGTGTGCAACCATCCTTTCCACTAAGTCGGAGATGGATGACGAAGTCGTAATGTTGAATATACTGATGGCAATATCTGGACGGTTTTTTGGACAGTATGAACATAGATATGAATAGGAGATCAAGACAATTATTTGTGATGAATTATTTTGTTGCTATGGCCCACGTTTTATATTGACTGAAGAGAGTTTATGGTGGCCGAGTATATTATAAACTAGTATTCTCTGGGTCCATGGCAGATCCTTTTGTAACGGCCAGCAATTAAACCATATAAAATGTTGAGGCCATCACTGTTACGTAGCTCTTGATTTTGCTTGCAACTTGATGGAAAGCATTGTTTTGTAATTTGATGCGAGCAAATGTGGTTGCTGGCCTGAAGGTGTCTTAGTCTGATTTGTCTGAAGGAGGCTCTGCTGAGGAAGTGTAGAAGCTAATGCTTTCCTATTGGACAGTCCTTGGTCATGATCAATCTAATTCTGCGGCCAATTTTTGGGCTGCTTATGGTTCATGTTCCAAGTTCCATTCCATGCTATGGCAGGACCAAGCTCTGATATTTGTTTATGCTGTATCTGTAACGTTCTATCTGTAGCCAGTGGCTCATGGAGGGTCGCTCGGTCTCAGGAAGGAAAATGAGGAGGGATCAACAGTACATATACTTGGTTGTCTGCAAACGGATCCACAGTACATATACTTGGCTGTCTGCAAACTGCAATATACTTCCGCTTATCGTTGGTTTAATATCTCGTCACCTCTTCTCTTCTCCCCTATTCTGTGTAAGCTTAATCCAATATGGCAGAGCTTATAGCTCACCGATGCTGGACTTTTGTGGACACCTTTGACAACTAACTACAGCGTGCTATGGTAAACAAAACAATGCACTCTTCCTACAACATACAGTAGTAACAAACGCAAAATAGTTACCATGGTACAGCGATGTAAGCATCTAATGTTACGGACACTAACAACATAGCTTGGACTGCTATTCTTTGTAAGGAAGGTAGGTATGTATCAACCAGTCCACAGAATCCAATCCAAGAAAGAACACCACTCAGCAGGCAAAGAAACCAGCAATCTATTGTATTTACATGTTCTTAGGACCATCCTCTCATGTCCATAGTCATAGACTTTATTTTCATCAAAAGGGAGAACAAAGGGGGAATGGTCATTGGTGCGTGCATGATGGAAGTGATCAAGCTCTCTTTCGCATTTGTGACCAATGTACATTGTGATTTAAAATATGTCCATTGAGGTCAAAGATCTTGTACGCTGAGCTTTGCGAATTGGACGACCCTGAAGAGTTGACGGGGATGTTGGGCCCATTTTTTTATTGGGACAGCCCCTTGAGCCGACATAAAGCATGACTCTTAGCATGCAAGCCCAATGGATCGTTTGCCTTTACACTTTTCTTTTTTCAAGCTATCTGAGTGTATTGGTACATACATTTCAAAACAAGAATCATCCCCATAATTCTAGCGATGAAGACTCAGACCGATTAATTAAAGCACTCATTAAGAGGGGATTGCAGGAAAGGAGTTGTCTCTAATGTTTTACTCTCTAGAAAGAATAGTACTAAATTGGATGTCCATGCTGTCGTGGTACCAATTTAAAATTACATAGTATTCTTCTCCTTGAACCTGCGGGAGTATTGATTTACTTATGCATTTTGTTGAGAAAATGTGGTCCAGATCAGAGAGCAAACAACTAGCGGGACGTGTTGTGATTTTCTTTTCCATTTCTTTCTTGAGATGATTTACTCACATCACTATTTTCTGCTCGACCACCTTCGTCCCAATCTCCTACCATCAAATATGTGAATTTAAAAGGCTTTTCTTTTCTTTGCGGCGATTAAGTCAGCATGTGAACTATTCTTACAATGAAAATTAAACAACTGTTATTGGCATTCAGATGGGAAATCTTGATATCCTTGTGACATCGTTCCCACATCAAAATGCTTGTTCATGTTGATTAAGGTGACTCCTACGGATTTGCAGTTATATGCAATTGGAGTAACAGCAAACCAATTCTCACTTTACAATCCTGTCTACGCGAATAGTTGAAGTGGCGCACTCCATGCTGTATTAGGCATGTCTTAGTACGTAAGAACCAATAAAGTTACGTAAAGAGTACAACAGTGAGTGGTTAACGATCACACCTTAAAAGGAGGAATAGTGTATACATAGCCAAGCCAATCACAAGTGCGTTCTTATAGGGAACTCCTAAGGGTATTCTACGGCACAACAAAATTAAGCACACTGCCACACAGCGCTGGAATTCGCCTCCCTCATAAAACAAAGATCCACGCTCGCACGGACAAAAGCGACACGCACTTTGGAGTTATTCTTTTAACCCTAAAGCGAGTTAGCTTTTGCATTCTATATTTAGGTCTGAATCTGATTCATTTGTGCATTTTCTCCGCCATATCTTTCGGCACAAGCTACACTTCAGAGTACATTCTCCCCTAGGCTTCTAAACAAAATAAAGGAAACATAGTAGCATAATAGTTAATTTCTAAAGAACATAGCAACGATTCGCATTGGGGAACGATCTAGGACCATGCTACAGGACATTAGCACTGGAAACTGCTAAGCATATGGGAGCAAAGTAAAATGATTGGGCGTGCTCCTGCTTTCAGTTTTCAAAGATCACACTATCTTAGCTTCATTACTCGTTTCGGTAAGGTATGTATTCTTATGCTTGTGCATACGGTGAGTGTATCGCACCTAGGTTTCTTTGTGGATATGGCTTTAATCCCTTCTTACCAGGTGAAATCTACGTACGTCATCTTCTGGTTACAATAAGCACAGGTGATTAGGTAAGAGTGATGATGTGGCATCATTAGCCTATCATCCTGCATCGCTTTCTGTTAATTGCTTTTGTCCCTTCTTTATTAATTTAAGTAGTATGGGATTAGCTACATGTAGTATCCTTATTATTTTTGGCTTTGCACTGACGGTCTCTACTTCACTATCTTTGTCTTTTCAGTAAGAATAATGTTTATGCCACCATCTTATCTATTTTTATTTATTTCTTCCTCTTATGGTCAATAGTGCTACAACATTATTTTCTTGGGCAAATTTTTTTTGTTGAAAAATAAAAGGTACGATTAACCGTTAGGAAGTAATTACAAGAAAAAAGAGATGTGTTTAAATATCATTTACGCACAATCTCTGTGACTAACAGCACTTGCATATATTTTTGTTCGTCACATCCAAAGCAATGCAAACTAGTGACAAAGGGATCAGAACCTAACCACTTAGTCCAAGTTGGTGCCACGTGGTATATATTTATCGTGTCTAGTCATTGTACGGATCATGCTACAGTTGTCATTGGTTTAGTCCCATATTTCTCTTGGACGTGCTATATGGCATCTCCCAAGGCAAATCGCTGCTCTGATTATTTGTTACAGCTGATAAAACATGATTACTCTCTGATTTAATTAATCCATACAACTGCAATATTATTGTCGGCGAATGTTCCCCAAGAATATTAAGAAATCTTTACACGAGAATATCTTTGTGACATATGAATCAAGGATTTGGTGCAATGACTCACAAAAAGAAAAGGATTTGGTGCAATGGATTACATGCGCTCTTTAACGAAAACAATATCGTCTGTAATGAAGATTTAATTAAATGAAACAATTCAAATTATATTTTTGAGGAAGGTCCAAGCTACTAACAGTCTTTAATAAATTTGTTAGATGTTTTAATTTTCGCTCCAATTATAATATAACCCATCTCTGTTATAAAGAATTGATTTTTACAAACAGACCAAATTATATATGGTGTGGCAACTATGTAATAGTTGCAAGTCTTATAGGTAAGGGAAATTTGTCTATGGGACACTGCTAAATGCTGGTTTTGTCTCTTGGACACCACATCTCTTCTTTTGGTCTAATGGACACTGAGAAATAGTGGCTTTGGTCTGCATGACACTATAGCAGGAGGAGTGACTATTTTTAATTTTTTATCTAATTGCACAAAATAAATTACAACTTGAAATTTGGCATAATCATACATTAATGTGTTCCCTATACATGTAGTTTTTTTTTCATATTTATTGTTCACTGTTTGAATAACTTTTTAACTAAGAAATTATTTTTAAAATCGAACTATGTAAACAATCGACAAAAAATATAGAAAAAATCACATGCAGAGAAAATGCAACAATGTACCTTTGTGCCAAATTTCAAGTTGCAATGTACTTTGTACATTGAGATAAAAAAATAAAATAGTCACTTTTCTTGCTATAGTGTGCTCCAGACAAATGTCGCGTTTCCTCAATGTCCCACAGACAAATTTCCCTACAGGTAATGACTGAACTATGTCGAATGTCATAACTTTTAGCATTCTGAGTTCAGATTTTATTTCTGACATGGACAGAGAAGAAACAAACTCCATTCCTCCCCCATGTGGTTCTGTTCTTTAATTAGGTTGAGGTATCTATGTGCATATAGTTATGGACTACAACTCATAATAATCATTTCAGGAAATTACGAACAAAATGTCATGCACAAAGATGACATGTAAAATATCATGAAATGCACAAAGCAATTAGATATGTGCGTAGTTTTTCAGTGATTGGCATTTAATATCATACCTTGTACACAACAACATACAAGAAAATAATACAGCTAAAAATGATATATTTTTCTGCAAAAATCTCAAAATAATCTTTACTGAACTTGTAACTGCCACTAAAACAATTATGGTCTTCTATGACGAGTTAATTACGTCATAAAAACAGAAAAATTTGTCATAAGTAACTTCCTATGACAGACTTATGACGAAAATCACTTCGTCATAGAATGTGCGTCACTAATTACCTTCTGTGACGAATTTCACATTTTTGTCATAAATTTATGACAATTTTCAAAAACATCATAGATGTTTATGGCACTTTCTAAATCGTTGGTTCAATTCCTAGCGGAGGGGCCACATCGTGGACATTTGTCCTTAATTTCTTTTAAATGACATTTCGGTCTCACTTGACACATGGTTGTTGGCTTTCTAGTAGTCTTGAGTCCAGTCCCTAGCACAAAATACTTTCTTATATATATATTTTTTAACAAAAGCTAATTTGTGGGTCCCACTTGGACATGTGGTTTTGGGATGACAATTCATATTTGTCATAAATTTTGTGACGTTTATTAATTTATCAATTATGACGTTTCTATTCCTTATAATATAGTGGTGTGTTTATTTATGACGATTTCATTGTCAGATTTAGTGACGAATATTGGTTTTCATCATAAAACAAGCTCTTTCTTAGAAAACATCATAAATAATAGTGACTTTATGACAAATGAGTATGTTGTCATGAAGAATTCGTCATAGAAGGCCACATTTGTTGTAGTGTTGTAATGTCAGTCATCAGTTTACTTTTGCTCAGTCTCGTTATATTAGCTAGGTAGGGAGTTAGGGGTTCTAGATATTTGCTTTCAGTTCACAGAGTGCGTGCCTATATGTTGCTGGACTTGTGTGCATCTTCGGCAGCCTTTAAGACCTTTTACAAGTACCTAATAATATGTAAATAAAGAGCATGAAAGCTAACGGTTCATTTGTGTTGTTACTCTAAACTCAATATCATTTCCAGCAGAATTTGTTTCCCCATGTCTGCTTGATTTGCAATCCAACAGTGTGTCAAGCCAAACGTTTTCACGTTCCTCAAATTTGTCTTCAATTTAATTTGAAAACAAATTTACTATGTAAGCTTAATTACAATTTAACTCACAAGTAAAAACTAAAGAAAAATGTCGTGAAAAAATAAGGTATATAAGCTTCATATTCTCTGCCAAACAATTGGCAATTTCCACTACTTCAACTCTACAGTCTGCATATGCATGGATGATTGATCAGTCTACCAGGGAACATGCCATAGGTTGGCAAATCAATTTGCACATAATTTGGCACACACATCACACATGTTCATAATGCACAATGTTATTCTAGTGGTTATGGCTTGCATGTTACTTGTCACTTTCAGCAGTGGTCCAAGCATACAAGTCAGCTGCCAACCAGCTCGATCTTGCAAATCTCCATCACAGCTTGGATCCAGTGGATACATGATCTTTGACTCGATCGCAGTCCTCAGTTTTCCTGCATCACCTTTTGGCCGCCCTCGATGCATCTTTTGGACTAATGTCACAAAAATAATATGCTATATATTTATCTGATCCATGCATGTGAGACTTATTGGACTCATCAACGTCAAGCGTTCATGGATGGTTCTAATTAGTAACATATACATATGTTACTTTCACTTGGTTATAAAGCTAGGAAATCTTATATTACAATGCATTCATGGATGGTTCTCTAAGATAAATTTATCCATGGACAGACGCATAATCTCGTCGGCATTTTAAAGAACATATTTGCTCTTAGCTTATGGAAGAAGGTGCACAGATGATTCTGCGCTCCTCTTCATGGTCAAAAAGTTTAACTCTTTGTGTTGTCAATTACATATGGCATTATTCCAGATGCAAGCAAGTATCCATAGGTTGATTTTCTATGTAAGTGTTTGTTACTTCTCTTTGTGTGTGCGTGTGTGTGTGTGCACCAGCGCATGCGTATTGTGAGAGAAAGAGAGAGAGAGAGATCATGTAAATAGTAGGAGTCATGATATATGCTGCAAGTGACGCTTTTCTGACTCTTCCATCCATACAGTATGTAATTAGATTTCACAAGTGCGTGGGAGATTGATGCTGGTTTCCTGCCTTTATTATTGCAAAGCACGCGACGCACAGATATGATTCCAGATGTGTTTGCAAAGTGTGCGTGCGGTGGTTGCGCATGTAAGCATACACATAGGTACAGACACAAGCAAACAAACCAGAATGTGAGATTCATCTGTCATTTTTCACATATACATCAAAGGAACTTCGTTGGTGACCATTACATAGAATATAGTATGCAGAACAAATAGAGTTAAGAAACCTGCAGTTATTCATTTTCGAATCCGGTTTTTAGGAAAAATTCCATCGATACCATCACTTTAGATGCAGTTTTCGTCTATACCATCACTATGTGTCAATGACATGTAGGACCAGACCCCACATGTCATTGACTAGAGTGATGGTATAGATGAAAACTCAATCCAAAGGGGTGGTATGAATGCAAAAAGGAGGCGTTTTTACACTGTGATTCAAAAATAGAAGCGGTGCTCTTAGGCTAGCATGAATCGTGTTGGTTTTGTTTCTTGATGTCTAGGGATGAATTTGATGCTGACTGTTTCCAGATTTGTTTAACTTCATGCGTGCTGATGAATTTTTAAACAGTACAACATGTTGAATTAGCTAACGGGGCAAAACCTATGGACACGTAATCCGTTTGTAAAGTGTTTTGGGTCCAGTACCATCTACACGAGCATGTTGCATCAATCATGTGGCTCTTGGGGACCGTAATAAGCTCGTTGATCTATCTACTTATATCTCTCTACCCTCATCTTTGCACATGCAGTGGGGCGAGAACGGCAAGGAAATATGCACGCGATAGATTACTCTTGAGTCCTTTTTCCATTATCACGTCATGAGTTTTTATCATTCGTTTCAGATATGGGGGAGGGAAAAGGAAAAGGCCGCCAAATTTACCAAGATATTGTTCACGTGCTCTGCATAATTTCTATATACTTTAAAGCCAGTGGATTTTTGAAAAAGATCGAGCGGAAAATGATCCATGTAATCATGATTTTATTATTTTCCTCAAAGCATGATCACAATTTTACAATATCAACTGTGCTTTATGGGATGGGATAAGACTGACAGCGAGGAGGCGACGACGGCCCTCAACATGGCGAGGATGGGCCGCCGGCCCAGGGCGCCACCGTGCCAATGCAAGAGGAGGCCAGCCAAGGAGGGGGGGGGGGGGGGGGGGGCTCCTCTCCAAGTGGCTAGGCCGTATTGGATTAGGAAAAGAGGATTAAATCTAGAAGACTGAGTCAAATTATGAAAAAAATAGAGACAAAGTCGAGTTTAGATCTATCTATTTAGAATTTCCTTGAATATCAACCAGATTTAATCAAGTCAAAAAGTGTTTACTCCCCCAACTTCACTCTATCACTGGCCGCCGCCCCCACCCTTTCCCTAGCGACGCCACATCGCCTCCCCGCCCTAGCGTGGCTCCGCGCCGCCGCCCTCTGCTGCAATTCTTTCTGGAGTCAATCACCGACCACAACATCTGGTATCACGAGGCCACCCAATCCTTATGCCTTTTTCTCCATGGCCTCTACTAGCACCAACAAGTGACTGATGAGGTTTTGGATCTCGTGATGAGACGATGAAGCTAATGGCCGCGTTGGCTACCATGACGGACAAGAACTTGAGGGAACGCCAGCGGGGGTTCGACGGTGTCATCACTACACCACATCTCCAACCCTCCGATGAGAGCACTAAGGGTGCGGTGGCGACAGATCTACCGTAGGAGTTGGCAAACGAGGACAATGATGAACAGGCCAACACCACGACTGATAATGTGGTGGTGTTGGGGCTCGTGACACCGCTCCTCCCCCCACCAATCCACGAAGCCGACTTCTGTTGGCGGCTATGAGTTGCGCCACATAGCATTTTACACGGTCAAACGAAATCAGTTACAAAAATGGTTTGACCGTGGGCCTCAAGATGCATGACATGTGGGCCCGCTCTTGCTGACTAGGACGCCATGTAAGATACTTTGGTGGGGTGGGTTTTAGTGACGAATAATGCCCTGACGTGTCTGTCTCTGTTAGTCACCGTACTTGTAACAGGATTTTTAGTGACGAATCAGCCACCCAAAATAGCCGACCGGTGGTCCCCAAACGATACTGTTCATGAGTTTTTCATCACTAAATCATCAAGGTATATGGTTTATTGTCATAAAAATGGCTTTGTTAGTGAGGAAACATAAAAAGGGCATCAAAGTTGGCCGAAAATAGGAAACATTCCAAAATAGTGATGGATGTACATTAAGTTCATCATAAATCAAAAGATTTCTTCTAGTGGGTTGCCGCGTCACCCTTCAAACCGAGGTGCGTAGTACAGTGGCGAAAAGGGCACAACAATGCAATGTTGCCAGGTACTTAGCTACGATGAGAATCTCCAAGCTGGTCACAAATGCTCGTACCCTCTCCTTATTATCTACATTGATGACATCCTCAACCAAGAGACGGGCGAGATCAAAACGATGCTAGACAGGGGTGGGTATACCTTGCACCTAGACTACATCATCTACGTTAGGCACATTGTCAACCTCATTGACACTGGTGCCACACAGAACTTCGTCGACGACACATGGCTTGAGGGAAGGGTTTGCCCGCACGGCTTGCCGACCTTTTCACCATCACGTCAAGGAGCTGCTTGCGAAGTTGGGGCAAGTGCAACGTCTTACCTGTCACCATTGTCTAGGACATCTTCGACATCGACGCCTACATGGCCCACCTTCCTGATGGTGTCTACATGGTCCTTATTAGCATGCCATGGTTGTCTAGATTGGGACCCGTTGAGTCGACATCGAGGAGCTCATGATGTACATCTTTCGGGAAGGGTGTCACACATTGCCACGCGAGATCAAGAATGGGACCGCATGTAAGACGGTTGCTATATGATGACGGAGGGGCACCACGCCCCATTTGTTGGAGCGGCTCCTGCAAAATATGCGAGCCACTCCCTCAAGAACAATGATCGCATGCATGAAGACAACCACCGACTGCCCGAGCATCTTCAACATCCTACGAAAGCATTCTGGTGTCTATAGTGACATGCGCCAGGACGTTCAACTGAAATGCGTCTTACGACGCGTGTTGATGCCTCGCAGGAGGAGACATGTCGGAGGCCTAGAGGGTGCACAAAGGGCTCATCTTCTTTGAAAATCATCTCTACCTACCGGTATCTTTAGGGAAGCTTTGTCACCTCCTCTATAGCTTTCGTAGTAGGGGATGTGATGTGCATCCGCACGATGGATGTAGGCATCCACATGCCATTGGTGAAACAGGCTACACAACTTCCTCTGTTCTACTCTCGGAGGAATTCCCAATGATGACGGTTGAGTGTGCGGAGGTATGCTTTGTCAACATTGCGGTCTTCGAGTTCCTTGTCATCCATGCGTCCTGTACGACAACTCTGTAGGAGGGGTCCGCTCTCTTCATCAAAGGTTCCATACAAGATTCTCTATGGCCGCTACATTAACTTGACCCCGAGAGCACCAAGCGGGTATAAGGGATTCTTGACGATGATAGCTGGGGTCCTCCCTCAGAATGAGGAGGTCGTCCATCATGAGATCACTCTACCACAGCTGGAGGAGGTGACATTCGACCTGGACATGGGCATTCCATCAGACTTCATTGATCTGGAACTATTGGAGCAAGATGAGAATCGTCCATGACACTGCCACATCAACAGAGTGTCACATCAGCAACATCTGCTACACCTTCATCCTCTACATCGATGACATCCCGCTCCACTGTCGTGACAGGTTGCCTTCCTCAGATCATGGTGCTAAGAGGAAGAGGAGCATCTACCGACACAAGGCCATGCTAGACTTTGACGGCTGTTGGTGGTTCTTATGCGTATAATTAATATTCATTAATTCCGCAAGCGCGTGGATCACCATTGTAACATTTCATCTTTGAGTATTCTAGGGTTATCGTATTTATATCTCCGCAGGGAAGTAGAGCGGAAGGAAGTTGAATTGTAACAAAGTAAATACTTATTGTGTAAAATAACAAGACATTACTTAAGACGAGGGTAAGAGGTACATGATAGATATGGGTAGCACTCACCATATAATCCAAGGAAAATAAGGGTATAGTAGAAGTTATATTGGGAGAACAACGAGATAGAGACAAGGTTTCCTATGTGTTAATCTTACATCTATTTACTTCTAGCAATTAATTCTACAAGATTATATACTCTAGCTAAAGTCATGTACATACAAGTCATGTCGTTTCGAGGCACGACCATGCCAAGGCTTAGCGAACCCCAGTACAGTAGGTTCACCTCGGGGATCTAACCGCTATTTCCAACCCGGTTGGTTCGACCTTGAACGTGGTGGATTGCAGAGGCCGATTGTATCTGTCACGTACAGCGGCTACCATATCCTCACGTAAGAGCGGACGGCAATCGTGCATAGGCAAAGCTCTTAGCGCCACGCTTACAACCCGCCTAGAGGAACTACTCTTGATCGAGAGAGCAGCCCTATCTAAGAATGTAATACAACTTTCACTAAGCGCGGACTCCATTCCGGCAAAGCACCCACTCGTACTACTTAGACACAATCACGAAACCCACAACAAGACTTCTACGAACACTAACTTAACTAAGTAAATAAACTTAGGGACAATTATGTTTTTACCCTCACTCTGAACTCTAATTGTGATTTTACCCTCACTTTTTTGACTTTGTGATTTTACCCCTGTTTTTTTAATCTGAAGCCAGAGTTAACCCCTACTAGGGGTAAAATCGAAATAGAATTATTCTGATGTTACCCCTACTGAGGGTAAGATCTGGCTTCATGTTGAAAAACTAGGGGTAAAATCACAAAGTCAAAAAAGTGAGGGTAAAATCAGAATTAGAGTTCAAAGTGAGGGTAAAAACAGAAATGCCCCATAAACTTAAATAGAAAAAAATTACTAAAAAAAATAAATAAAGAATAAACTAATTATATAAATAATTAAAGAGTAATTCTACAAGATTTAAGATACAAGAACCGAAACTCCGAGAAGACGTCCGGAACCCCGAGAGAGCTCTCACTCTACTCTACTCTACTCTATTCTACTCTAACTCCCAATACTAACTCTACTTCTACATAAATGAGTAATGAATCTCTTGGATCAGTGAGGTGCGAATTGTTTCTGCCGACCCCAGGGGTATTTATAGCCTCCTTAGGGCAGAGGGGTATTTATACCCGAAGGAGACTTGGCGGGGCCGCCAAGGCAGGCCGGCCGACCTAGTAGGGGGGGGGGGGGACGACCATCCACTGTGGCGGTTGGCCACCGCCTCTTGCGTGGACGCTCCAGATTGCCTCCTGAAGTCGGTCCGAAGGTCAGTTACTTCGTGGGAGCGGCAGAAGTGGAGTAAGGGCCAAGTTACGGCCCAAACAGTCCACCTTCTGGAATGTCGGTGGAATCCTGCCAACTGGGCTTTGGTTTCTACGTGTATGGCCTGTTTATAGCCCACTAGAGGAAGACTGAGGTCAATGGGTGACAAGTGGGGCCGGCCGGCCTGGCGTTTCTTTGTGTCAGGCCCACTTTATTCCATAATTCACTCATGCATCCAAATATCACCAAAACTCGGTGGAAGTACGTTAATCCTATCTACTATGCACAGAATCTTGGTGAAAGGCTTTTATTTACCGATATGTTGGAGGTCGAAAGGTGTTTTAACGACCGCCAACAACGACGCGGGAAATGTTATGGGCTGGGATGAGACCGACGATGAGGAGGTGATGACGGCCCGCGACACGGTGAGGATGGGCCACCAGACCAAGGCTCCACCGCACCAAGAGGAGGCCTGCCAAGGGGGGCATGGCCCAGACGTCTCCTCCCCCAAGCGGCTATGTCGAATCGGATTAGGAAAACATAATTAAATCTGGAAGTTTAAGTCTAATTAGGAAAATAAAGATGGAGTCGATTTTAGATCTATTTAGAGTTTCCTTGCATAGGAAGTCGAGTCCCCCTATAAATAAAGAGGTATGTAACCAAATTTAAGCAAGTGCAAAAAGTGTTTAGACGCCCTACTTCCTTCTCTCCCTGTTCGTCTCCCCATCCCCTTGCCCTACCCGTGCCGCTCTGCCTCCCCACCCTTGCGCGTCGCCGCCGTTCTGCCAGAGTCAATCACCGACCACAACAGCTATCAGTTATAACTTGGAGTGACTACTTTGCAAAAAAAAAAAAAAAAGATTTGATTGTCACCTAAAGTTAAACGATTAGTTGTTTATTAAATTATGGGATTATATATTGTCAAAATATTTGGGACAGAATATTGAATTATATTCAAACTTAATTGTCACCTATACAGAAACGTTTTGTCGTTGAATGTACTAGTTAGATGTATGTCAAGTGGCAGCACAAGAAGCTCCACTTCCGTCGTTTAATTTACAGTCATTCATGTTTGCCTAACAGTCATGCTTACTTGACTAGATCGTCAGGAACTTTTTTGATGATTAGCAAGTTATCCTGATAAACGAACGGCTTCTTCAAGCACGTTTAATTTGATAACTCTTAGTTACTAGTTTTGTTACCAATAATAATAACCTAAATGGACTTTATAAGAATATGAAAATGACTGAACCAGCTGAAAAAAAATGCTACATGCTTCGATGTCGGATGAATATTCTTGATTATCTATGTAACTGGTAATAGCACTGCGAGCATGCAACTCCTGTTATATGATTATTAATAGATGGAAAAAATGTCAATGTTTTTTAAAAAACTCAGCCTGTAGGGTAAAAACCTGGTATTTCACTATAAAAAGCTCGAAAAGAGCTCGGCTGAGAAAGGTCACGATCGAAAGGTAGCCTTCCATAACAACCCCCCCCCCCCCCCCCCCTGTCACTCACACAACAGGTCCGTTCACCCACAACGACCAGGGGAACAACCAAGGAGTGATCCTTTTTATTGTAGCCCGCAAATTGCCTCCGATTGGAAACCGGACCTGAGTCCTTTGAGGTGTACTGATGCACCTTAACCGCTATGCCAAAAACCTTTCGCTCAAATGTCAATCTTTTAGTGCAACTATTTTTGTGATAAGAATACTCATGTATTGTTCTGACATAACTAATAAACATGTTTTACGATACATATATATCCTCTTAACTAATGACAGTTGAGCCCTTAATTAAACTGGTCCAAAATGCATCATCTCAAGTCTCGTTTGATTAAAGTGTTGTACGCGGTTCGTGTAAACGACTTTAAGTAGCTAAGAGAGGACCACTACATTTATACATATATTATATGTGGTCGGCGTGCAATTCTGTACTTGAGGCGAACCGTCACCTCGATCTCGATAGACGCTTCCGAACTTTTTTATAATTGGCGCATGCATACTTCCATGCTATGAGATCATTTCGGCTGAACTCATGTTGAGTGAGGCTCCTAAAGCGCACGAGTAACTGAAACTTGATGCATACTTAACACACAGGACCACCCTAATCACTGACTCTAGGGATACATCTTAACAAATCAGAGGTACTGCTTTCTTACCACTTGGCAGAGAGAGAGAGAGAGAGAGAGAGAGAGAGAGAGATCACTTGTGGCGTCCCTTGATTAATGGCTTTTGCATCTTTTTATATGCAGATTTACAAATTTAATATGCACAACTAATGATAATCATTTGGGAATATATTGGAGGGAATAATCCTGAAGAAGCCTATACGTCGAAAAACTAGCTATAGGCTTGTAGCCATGCATATTAACCTAATCACCAGCCCCTTATTAGCTTACTTTGATAGTGTGACCATGATAAGTGGGAGTCACAATAACAACGGCACATTTTTTTTCAGAAAGGCCTGGCGATGTGAAAGCAGCACACAAGAATAGGAAGAATACAAACCTAATAAGTGCGAATCAAATATTGAAAGAGGTGAAATAATGCATTGTATGCAACTAGGCAGCGGTGTCAACTATGTTGGCTGTGTTTCAACTTTAAACGGTAGCATTATATTCTTTCATCTGAAATGAAATACAATATGAAAGGATATAAAGCATCGTCACTTTGCAATGCCCCAATGCACTTCATGGGAATAACGCAAGACTTAGCTAAACAGCACTCCTAGTCTTCTAAAATGCCCACAATAAACAGAAGCTAATATATGTTCTTGTAGTACATATATATGCATTACTGCATATTTTCTTTAAGGTAACCTGTATCATCCGGATACAGTGTATCTCATAGACATCATGTATCCTATTACTACCAACTGTAATAAAGTGCAGTCAGGAATTTGTCTAAGCATACCTATTATGCTTGTTTGTTGTAGGGAGAGGAAGCATCTATGATGATAATTTAACTATTATTATGTCCCTTTCGTATATATGCAAATGCCACTCTCGTAATGCAGAATCCATGAGTAGCTTGCTTGTCCAGGTAATCCATTTCCCAAAGGCAGCCAACAATTTTCACAACATACCGACAAAGTCATTCATATCTTGATCCTATATCATCAATAAATACTGCCAGGTGGATAAATACTGTGTCACTCCATTAAGAAGATGCCATGTTAGGCCTAGGGCACAAAGCAACCATTAGGTTCTGTCAATTAAGGTAAATTCCAGTTGATTTGCCCGACAATGATTGGCTTGATCAAATGATTGTGTTTCTACTTGAGGGAAGCTTACACCATTTCTTGGTTACCGTCTCATGCAGTCCTCAAACTAAATGTAATTCCAGAGAAGGAGCACCACAAACAGCAGTTTCATTGTTTCACGGAGACAACAAACCCTAGTAATGTTAAAAAACCAGTGAGCATGTAGTTGTCTTGAGCTACTTTGGCGCTCTGCATTCTTGTTGGACAAATTGAATCAGGTTAGAAATCGCATATATGAAGCTTCTCGGGTAAGACAGCACCAATACAGCATGTACTTGCTGGAAGATTAGCTCAAGTTGCATGTTCTCACCAATACTTGATGTTGAATCAATCTACTGTTAGAGGACTAACAGAAGAAAGAAATGATAAGCAAGATACCCTTGCCTTCATTCACGCGGCTACGTACTTTACACAACATTTTTTATTACGAGGCACAACTGTGGACACGGTCTAGAAGATGTTATTAGTTTCATTCCATATTATTGACAAAATATATATACTCTCATGATTTATTCCATGTATTAAATAGTGTTTATATAATTTGTAGGTGTGTATATGTAGGAGGAACATATCTACATACTTTCTTCTCATGGATATTTACATGTCTGAATTATTCGGACAGAATAGAACAGGTATAGGCACGCTGTACCATTATCCTGACTAAATCTCAATGGTCAGTCCAACTGCATCCGTGGACCAACATGCCCATCTATCAACTACACCGTACACCATTCTTCTGGCTTTCTGACAGCCCCTAGCTTTACATATACAAGGAGTGTAGAATCCAATGCCATGACACTATTATTAGAAAAAATGTGAGGGAAAATTGAATGTCATGCTATGCACTGGAGTCACGTCTTTGATGTCACAGAGAATGATACTAAAGTAAGGGTACCTCCTAATGGCTTACTTGTCCCATGAGACAAGAACTCCACTCTGCTCAGCTAGCCTAGCTCAGTTAGCGCATGCACATCGTGCTTGATGGGACCTAGGTCAAAAGTGATCGAACTTTGTGCATTAGGTATATGTTATATGCATCCAATGGGTCCAGATTTAGAGAATAAGTGACACGACATCCTCTAGATTTGATTCACCAGTACTAGAACAGAGAGCAAATGTTCCATGTCCGCACCAGAGCCCTAAAGGATGGAAGAGCCTCCCAGCTTCTTATTGTCACAACCACCCAAATCACTTCATATGTCCTAAAGCAGATTCCAAAACCCCAGGAGAATTCGGGTGAAGCTTTAGTTCGGTCTGTAGCTAGTGATGAGGATGTGCTGATCATTTAGCATCTCTGTCTATAAATAGACCTCTTGGCACCCATCTCCTCATCCACACACGGGAGCACAAGCCACATTTGAGTTCTCATCCTTACTCAGCTCAACAAGAGTTTAGTTTCCATTCCTCCCTGATCATTCATGATCAGTATGTCTAGGGACCCATTGGTCGTTGGGCTTGTTGTGGGGGATATTGTGGATCCCTTCATCACAACAGCATCGCTAAGGGTGTTCTACAACAATAAAGAGATGACGAATGGTTCCGAGCTTAAGCCATCTCAGGTGATGAATGAGCCCAGGGTCCAGATTGGTGGGCGTGACATGAGGACTCTCTACACACTTGTAAGCTCATGCTTCTTCTTTTTTTTTTTCATGTTTCGTCATGCTTGCAGTGACAATATATTGTTTCGTCATGCTTGGCTAAACTTTCATATCTTTGGTTATATGTTTATACTATTAGTTGACCCAGCTCAGCATGTCTCTTAAAGTGCCTTATATTATTGATAATAATAACAATTAAAAAATAAACCTCCTGTTGTTGTTGTATTCACCATCAAAGCTTAGCTGTGCCTTTAAGCTGATAAGACTAACTGACCTGTCATGGTTCCGGCACAATTCAAATGCATGCGCACCATGCCCATGTTATTAAGGTTTTTTTTTGTAAGTATAAATTCATTAAAACTAACCTTGATTTGTGCATACATATATTATATACACTTACAAACAAAAACGCTGAAAAATTATATAATCTAATGCACCAAATGACAGTGCATATAGCTATTGGATCCAGATTGGTTAAGGATGTTGTAGCTCATATGTGCCTATTTATCTGTTTATCTCTTGCTAGGTTATGGTGGACCCTGATGCACCAAGCCCCAGTAACCCAACCGAAAGAGAGTACCTTCATTGGTAAGCTCTTAGCTTTTCTCCATGCGGCTGAGTGGTAATCCACGGGCCCCTTTCCCCTGTTCACTTTATATGCGTGCCATGCTTGGTATGCAGCTCCAGTTGTTGATATAATATTATTGTGTTGATGTCGTACTGATTGGTTAGTTCTCGATGTCTGGCATATGTATAGGTTGGTGACAGACATTCCAGAGACAACTGGTGCCAGTTTTGGTAAGTGGTTTAACTCTCTTAGGTGCATGCATTGTCTAAATGTAGATTGTGACTTATGTTCATGCATGCCAGTTTAATATTTTCATTTCGGCGCCGACAAAGTTAAAGCGTGTCTTTTAGGGTTTTATTCACTCCAAGTTTGACTATAAACGCATGAAAAAGAGAACTCGGTTCTAGTTAGACCTTACTCAGAGTGAGAAGCGTGTTGTCATACTGCATTTGTTTCAGGATTCGGGAGGTTGCAAAAAGGACGTTGTTTGGCACAGCAAATACGCTAACTGCAACTATTTTAATATTGTTAGTAATCTCCAATATGTTCGGAAACAAAAATTTAATTCATTTTGGTCTTATGATTGTAAAGTTATATTCTTAACAACTCACTTTGTAAATCACAGAAAATGTATCCTGATTACAAAATTTCCTGCTGCAATGAAGCTCCACTTAAATCTATAGCTTAGTATAAAAACCGTACACTGTTAGTAGTGTCATACTTCCATTTAAAAGGTTGAAATTGTATGTACCAGGAGTTGAAGTGATGCCATATGAGAGCCCACGCCCAACTGCCGGAATCCATCGCTTTGCATTCATCCTGTTCAGGCAGACAATCAGGCAACCGACTTATAAGCCCGGGTGGAGACAAAACTTCAACACCAGGGACTTTGCAGCGATCTACAACCTTGGTCAGCCTGTTGCCGCAATGTACTTCAACTGTCAGAGAGAAAATGGATGTGGTGGCAGAAGGTACATAAGGTGATACACGAAGATGTGTCCGATATATAGTCGTGTGCTTGCCCTCTGAAGGCAGAGAAGTTTAACAACAACAATTGGGAGAAACAGCTACACCTGGATAAATTAAAAATATATATGTTGTGAGTTTGTGTGTTAGAGTGTGTGCACTGCGGAAATGCTCACGGTCATAAGAACTGATGTAATGTTGTCTTTACTTGACCTAGCTCTAATTTACCAGAAGTAGGGGCTGGGTACTAGTTCAAAATATGGGGAAATTACATGGATTGAGAGGGAAGTGTTGTCCTAGCTAGCGTATGCAAGTTGTGGTATTTTATTGGCATGTGTGTTAGTCGTAAAAGACGACAGAACTCAGCAAATCTATGAATGAATAGATGACCTTATTATGCTATACATATGCTAAACTACCGTGTTAGTCCAAAAGCAATATGACAGTTCATGATATATAATCAAAAGGCTTAGGATTAATGCCCCATATCTCTGTTCATAGAACTTAACTGGCCACAATTGTTAAACGCGTGGCCAAATACAGACTGGGTCAAAGAGCGATTCAGTTTGCAGTACCAATTTAAAGGTAGCATGCAATCTTTTCCTTTTCAGATTTCGATAGCTGAAAACAAAAGGTACCGATGACAATGACACTGGATGATCATATTATTAGTACATTACATATATATATATATATATATGAATATATACTCGGTTAAAATAAATGAGAAGAGTTTAATTTGGGATTGGAGGGCAGTTCCTTCTCAGCCATCGAAACAATTTACGGTTCCCTAGTAGCCATTGCAAAAATTCAATTTCCTTTTAGCCAGCAATCCTTAGTTCTATTCCTTATCAGCCATCCTGCGTTACTCCCGTCAGGTTCTGTTTGCGTTTTCCTTAGGAACTCAGTTAATTTTCTGCGATAAGGACAACACTACCCTGGACCTTTCCCTTAAGGCCTGAACACATCTCCCTCCCCTATAGCAGCGCCATCTAAATCCTACGAGGCTTCGACACCAGGGCTCGGCATGCAGCATGGTGGCTCAAGCGAGACGGTTGGCGTGGAGGCTCGGTGCGTAGCAGCCACAGCGCGACGACTCGGGCGGCATCGCTGGGGCTCAGCCGCTTGAGCAGGCGGCGATGCGACAGCTTGGATGGGAGCTGCGCGGTGTGAGCTTGCAGTGGCTGGCGAGGGTGCTTTGGCAGACTCGCAGTGGAGAACGATTTGTTCCATTGTTTGTCTCTGTTCTAATATGCACTACAACGCGTGCTACATATGTTTGTTCAAAATCCTTTGGATTTTTCTTGTTCAAGCCTTCTGGTGCTCTCGTCTTTAAGTTCACCATAGAAACAACAGCGTCTAGCGCCGCTGTTCTCGTTCAAAGCAGCTGCGCCGCAACGCTAGCTCTAAGGCACGAGGGCAAACTGGTCTTTTCGTTTGCAATTTAACGAAGGTGTGGAGGGGCAATCGACGGCAATGGTCAGAAAGCCGTGAAAGTTAAAACAGATGACTAGAAAGGAAATTGAATTTTTCAGTGGCTAATAGAGAACATGTTTTTCCGATGGCTGATAAGGAATTTCTTGTGTACCTAAATATTCAGGCAATTATTCTCTTTCCAGTAAGAAAGTCCTTGGAAAACTGAAGAAAAACAAGATTTCAATTAACCATATTTTTTAATAACAAAAATTACTTTGGGATGCTGAAATTTACTGGCATTTGACATTTTATTAAAACACTCATTACTGAATTAGTTAATAAACACCTCAAAATTGTCAGTGTAAAATGCAACTTTATCCCACAGCAAAATTTTCTTTGGAATTAATTCTATTATATATCTGTATTCAAATTTTTGTTCAAAGAGACATATTTGTTAGTGGTATATCGGTTGTAAAATTTGAAGTTCCTCGATTCATTTTCTATCTGATAATGCAGAGTGTAAGTTAAGCTCAGAATTTTCATGTCCTGTCCCATCTCACGGTGTTTTTTTTCAAGAAGAATTTAAGCGATGTTTTTCTCCACCATGTCATGTGCGACTAAATGGTGTCCACACAAAATATGACACTTCAAAAATGTTGGTAAAAAATCTTATACAGAGTGTTGAATCAAAGTTTGACTCTTAGTAAGTTATTTGGTCAACAATTTGTACCAATTTTGGATCCAGATTTGACTCTTAAATATTAGATAAATAATTAGTGCTTTCACTAGGCTAAGCGCATGCAATGTCATTTTGTTTGGTTGCTGTCTGATTTCCTAAGAAAAAGGGATGGCGTTTGGTTGCCTGTATAATGACAGGTTTCATGAGATTAAAATTGATAAAAAATTATCTCTCATGATACTTAATTATGTTGGTTGGTTGCCTGTATAATAACTTTCTTATATTCTTTTGTTTTTGCATTCTTATGGTCCCAATTAAGGAACCAAACAATAAATTGTCAACCATTGACATATCATAAAATAATCAAGGTAAAAAAAGAGAACAATAATGCACATCATCCAACCTTACCTATATAGAAATATTTTGTAACTTGTATCCATAATAACTGCCATTATATGGAATATGAATTGTAGAATGTGAATGTGTCCAAAGTTTTCATTTCAACTTCATGCTTGATTAAAGTTGTTTCTATTCACCTATATCTTTCATGTCAGGTATGCAATAACCCAAGAGAGTCCTCAAACCGTAGACTTACTTTCCTTGAACTATGCTAGTATAATATTAAATTCAAGCTTACCCGATAGGTATGCAATAACCTGAGAGTACTCAAACCATAAAGACTATATAATTTCCTTGAGCTATGCTAGTACAATATTAATTTCAAGTTTACCCGATTGATTTCACGGTCGATGGATATAGTTACTGCCAGCATAGAAAACAAGGAAGTATACAATAATGGGTAAATGAAAACTTGTGATTTTAATACAAACTATCAACCGATGTATAAGGTTGCGGTTTTTCTTTAAAATAAAACGTCATCTATTCTAGCTATGTGATTAAAACGAAAGTACACACACCATGTATAAAGTTAATGGATCCAACTAGTCTAAGGTTTCATATGTTGGTAACCATCCGTATAACTGTTCATGCCATGTTTTGTTGAGGCAATGCTGAAGAGCATGGAGTAGAATTAAACACTCTTTATATTCGTAGATTTCTATACATCACCAGGTCTACTTGAAGGGTTTCACAACGCTTTTGAAGCATCTGACAATACAACCGACTTACGTGCGCACTATTTACTTCCTGTCATCACCTCCAAACTCTGTCGAGTTGCCATTCCAGAAAACATTTCTATCATCAGATGGACCCTGGTCCTCGCTCTGAAGAGTGTGGACATTGGCCCCGAATGGCCTGGTGCGCCTTCGCAGTGTATTCACAGGGCTCTCTTGAGTTGCATCTTGGCTGCTGTTCCCGGGATGAGGCTGGCGTTCAGAAGCTGTCTCCATGCCAGGACGACTCCATTGAGCAGACCTGGTCCCTGTTTGACAGACGTGAGAATGAATTTACACTGGTAAGAATTCACAGAAGTAAATTAAATGGAACAGTGTATACAATCACTCCCACTCCGTGCAAATAGAACAAAATATCAGCTTTTTTCTATTGTTACTGGGATTAGAAAGAAAACATACTATGCTGCTGCTGGTCTTCATTTGTCTGTAGCTCCGGGTTTGATGCAGTGGGATTTCCCCTCAAATAGGAGAGAGGATTTGCATAGGACAGGACTGTTCTCAAGTAACTAAAATATCCCCCATCACCTGAATTCTCACCAGCATCATACGGCCGTGATGAAGATTGGGACCTTGGTACCTGAGCAGACTGACAATGTGGAACAACCATCATAGCATGTCGGTTTTGAATACCCAGCTCACACAGTGTTGCTTCCATATCTGATCAAAGAAAAACTTAAAATGAAGCTTCAGCACGCATAGCACAATGTAATATTGGGAACCACCATATTCTAACCGTCTATCAAACAAAGTACTAAAGGGGCAAGTTTAAAATCAAATTGGCATCACTGCAGCAAATGACGTTAACCACAATACAAAGATAGGTGTTTTCCATTCAGGCCTCTCAAAAAGTGAGAACAATCTTCAAGTTGAGCGCAAGATCTAATGTCATTTGTTTAATGAATGTTTACCTCCATCTCCCGGTTTCTAATCCAATTTTGACATATCAAATATTTGAGTGAAGAAATCATCTCCTCTAATTCTAATCAACTCAGAAAAGGCGGTTTGCACTAATTGATAAAGAGCAGCCCATCAAAACTATAAGATAAGACCAAGAACAGTTCCTTGAAGGACACTGAACTGTTCAACACAGCTAAACACAGAAAAAACAAGGGAGCTACGTTGGTGGTCCCTAGACTAGTTCGAGGATGTCACATAGACCCGTCAACTATTAACTGCAGCTTCATGTCCCTAAAATTATTTAGTGGCCCACTTGAGATCCAAAACTACATAACTAGCATCTAGTCGTCCACATGGCATTGTGGACACAGACTTGAGGTTTCCACAAGTCGGTGCTGATTTATTTCCTCTTAGTTCTATCGTATTACTTTCTCTCAAGTTATTTCCTCTCCACCAGCACGCTGGTTAACAAATCACCGCACAAATTACTTTTTTTTTTGTGGATCTAACAATTATATAAATGGGTCAGATGACAGGTTCCCGGGTCGAAAAAAGTTAGGTACAAAGTGGTACACCTCCTCAAGATGATAACATGGGATGTGGTACATGACCCCAAGGATTCCGGTCTCAGAACCCAGATAGGAGCGTGGAGTCGAGGCTTAATTCATAGGAAAATCTTGCTTGTGTGGATTGCCTTCCATAGTCATAACATCGTTCATCTCCCTAAGCATGTTAAGCACCTGCAGGAACGGGGACGCGATCCATCCCGAGTCGGGACAGCGATCCCGGTTGTCCCCGACTCCTGAATAGGGACGGCGTACCGGGTTCGCGCCCTCATAACTGATACTGGTGACTATGGGATCAACACTAAGTGGGGATATTTGGATGATCTTGAGTGAGCCTTTTAGCAAGTTTAACAAAAATAATAGCTTAAGGACCTAGGCGACACCCATTTCAAAGGGTACATGGGTGTCAAGGACTTCTGGAATGAAAGTTCTGAAATTTGTCCAGACAGGCTTTAGGCTCATAGCGTTTAACCTAACCAGACACAACAAGAAAAGTCACCACTTCAGTATCCTTTGGTGGTGAACTTGAGTTATGAAATATCAAATTTTCTTGTTACAGTACTTAGTCATGTATCTCACCCTAATTACTTCGTATTAAAGAATGCAGTTCACTGCTTTTTGAACCATCTGCTACATGGGATTTAACGTCTGATTGTATGCTGTATTTGAAGAAAAATGGGATGAAGTTGATGTTCTTGTTTTCCACTTTTCATTTTATTTTTAGTTGCAGCACGATCCAGTTTTCAACTCTACGCTGAGGGCAAGAAGAAAAAAAAAAAACAGGTTAATGCTCTGGCTAGGCAATGATGCCAATTAAATTGATCCACAAGCATGAAGTACTACAGGCTGATGTGAAGACACAAAATGTCTAACAGAAAAGATGTTTAGTACCTTTTTCTGTGAAAACTCTTTTTGGATAAATCAAAGAGAGATCATATGAACCGACCCCACTGCCAAGGTTTTCATCCACAAAATTCTTCACTTCCCTTAAGACATCTTGGTTTGTCAGTTTGATCTCCAGTCTATTTCCACTTGGCATACGAATGCTAAGATGAATATCATCTGACTTGACAGAATTTGAGAATTCATCAGGGGTGCTAGAAGATATTGCCTTATCTTGTTCCACAAGCAACTGAGAAGAAAGTCCACTAGTGATTGTTTTAGGAGATGCGTCCGAAGGAACTGGAGTGCAACTTCCATCGACTTTGTTTTTCCTCCTCGGGGATGGTACAGAACAGTCTGTACTTGAGCTCCTTGAACTACCAGGCGAATCATTTTTAACCTCACTGCATGCTGAATCTAGCTTCTCAACAGTTCTATCACCAAGATCTGAAACTGATTTTGAGCTTGCTTTTTCATTTTTTTCAAGAGGTTCCTGGTGCAGATTAGCAACGTTCTCTCAGCTTTACAATGCATTGCATGGGATGAAACTTCCACTGAACATAAAGATATAATGGAATATGGAAAGGGACAACTTACATCACGGATGCCACTACTTTGTGACACCAAATCAGTTGAATGAGCAACTCCACTGGCTCCAGGAACGCCTGCACATTGACTGGATGAAGCAGAAGGATTTTCTGAAGTGGAAGAGACTTGTTGAGGAGGCAATTGAGAAGTGGTATTCACAGGTTCAGCATTCCTTGAAGCAAGCGATGCTGTTAACAAGGTCGCTGCTGTCTCCTACAAAAATTTATAATAGATCTTTGTAAGAGCACTAGTAATAGTCAAAAAGAAGGAAAACAGACTAATGCAGTTTTTACGTATCTTTAGATGAGATCTACCTGGAGGTTTCATTTTCCCCCAATAAATTATCTCAGAAAAGAAGTATTGTCATTGATAATATGCTTAAAAACATGTTGGTTAACTGGTTACAGTGGTCAGATGGAACTGACTAAACTTCACTGGTATGCTTACTTGGATACGCAGTGTATTTACAATTGGTGTCAATCCATTCGATTACTGGGGAAAATATAACTACTCAGGCAATTTGAGGGGTCTAATTTAAGCCTACTTTGATAAGCCTGAAATGAGTCACCTGATCATCTTACGTATCACTAAGGATTAGAGCAAAATTATACACTTCTGTCTAAAATGGATTCCACCCTAGTACATGTGCATCAAAACTTCTAAACTTTTGACAGAAATTATATCTTAAAACTTCAAACAATTATATGTCACACAAAGTGGTGTTAATAGAATTGTCCTTTAAACTAGTTTTTATACTAAAGATTTTAAGTGGGTTGGTCCATACCATCGCGGAAATGTCTTGAGTTGTTAAGTACAATAATTGTGTAACTAACACATGGCACCAGGACCACCCATCAGTGTTACACCCAATGGTATATTTTGAAATGATATATCTTTTGCGATGTTAAGCGGCTAATTTTGTTATGATATAATTATTTTTTCTCAATTTGTCAGTAGCGAAAATGATTAACAAATGTGTTAATAGGAAACAGCCAATATTTTCATAAACGGTAAACACTAAACGGCGGTGAGGTCCCGTTTAGCATGTCGGGCCATGTACATGGCATTTAAAAGGATTATACCTTTGGTACTGTAGCACACGGAAAAGAAAAGGAGAAGGTACTGGACCAGCCCGGCCCATCATGAAGCCAATAGCCCACACCATGAGTGCGTAACCCTTCCCTTAACTAATACTAGCACTCAGTGCATCAAGTCCGGCAGCCGCCTCTCTTCCTTCTCCCTGTCACTACCTACTAACCCCCCCCCCCCCCCCCCCCCCCCCCCCCCGCTTCTCCCTGCACTGCCAACGCCGAGCCAGCTCCCTTTGCCGCCGCTGAGCCAGCACCCCTGCTCCACATGCTGTATGTCAGATCAACCGCGGCGGCCACCAAGCCTGTGCACTGCCTGCAAGTTGGAGCTGGACGTCGGTGGCAGCTCCCACACAACGCGCGACTTTGGATCTGCACGACGGCTCCTGGATTTGTGCGGCGGCGCTGCAGAGGAGGAAGAAGCGACAGATAGAGAACGCCTCATCTCCCACTCGAGTCCTTACATCGCCCTTCGCCTGCTGTGACTTCTTCCATCTGCTAGTCAGTGCTGAAAATGACCTGAATGCCGCGTAACAACTCTGTCTAGAAAACGTCTTCCACCGTTTTCAACACATATGATGGGAAACCCGTTCAGGAGGGCGATTAGGGGCTAAACTGAACAGTAGGGGCCCATTCAGTGTTTCTATGTGTTTAAACGGCCATTCAAAACCGTTTGGTTAACATTGGAAACAGCATCCTAAACAGCACTAGATCAGAGCATATTATTCGATTGGGAAATCAACCAATAAACTTTCTAGCTCATACGCATCGAAAATGATCCCAAATTAAATCTAAACACAATTTTAAGGCAAAATGGAAATATATTTCAGGATATGGAGAAAGGTTTGAACTGTTATTCAATTTATGACACTGACAAAGCGAACATCACACTCTCCAGAATCAGGTAATAGTGTGCTATAGGTTTAGACTTTTTATTGGTGTTCATAATATAACACTTTCTCTATGCCTGATTCTATGCTGTGTTCTCAAAGAAATGGCTAACTTGTATCATTTGGCAAATAACCCTCAAGTGTCATACAAGAAAATTTAATTGTTAGCAGGATTACGTTCAGAAGTTTGAAAAGAAAAATAAAACGACAGGAAGATTTTGGAAAAAAGAAAAAATAAAACGACAGGAAAAATATTGTTTAGCCATGGAACTTGAAAGACTAATTTTCTAAACTCACAAGGAAAAGTGTGAAATTTTAAAACATAGAAGATATTACATTTCCAGGAAGACCACATGGTGGCCCGGTTTGCTACGGACTGGTTTGAGCTAGCAAGGGTTGGTCACAGAATAATGCAAGGCCATTTGTCTTTTCTCGGCACCCAGACTATATTTTAATCCTCCCAAAACCCTCTGTAAACACCTATGCTGCTGCCTGTCTGCCTCAACTGAAACAATATGATTCAACTGATATCTGACATGCATGGATCAAAGAAGCAAAAGTACATTTAGCTTGAAAATACTGAGAAAGTGGCCCTGAACCCAACGCGCCCCTTTGTGCCACTGAGCGATGGAACTGGCATCGAATGGTAACGGCACCTTACAGCTTGTGCTAATGATGCCTGTCATTCTCTCAACTAGATCGTCGTATTTTCCCATTCTAGTGAAGTGCAACATGCAATCTCTATCCCACTTTGCTCAGTAATGCATTCATGGTTTGACGCTAACTATGTCAGTTAATCATGTTAACATTAACGGCGAGTGCATATCATCACATCTTTCAGTATAAGCGTATGAGAGACATTGAAAGCAAATTCTGGACAAGAAAAATCAAATATGACTCTAGAGTATCAATTGAGCTAATCTGTTCAAACTGTGGTTCCAAACAGATAAAAAATGCCTAGAGACTCCATGATTAGTATCATGAAGCACTTGTGGAACAGACAAACAGTAAAATACCACTTGGTTGCCCTTTCGTTGCCATGGCACAACAAATCAAACAACTACATGCATGCAATGCATGTAACAAACAAAACCTGTATAAATTCCCAAATAGGATCTAAAATGGGTCATACATCTAAGCAATAATCAAATAAGTAGTAAAAGTCTATTCGACCATGCATTTAAAATGGAGTGGCAGTGGCACGTAAATTAATGGAAAATGCAGAGTTAGAGTGGTGTTGTTGGCAGATTGACAATCACCACCAACTCCAAATCCAATATTTAAGATAGTAAAGTTAACGGGTTTGTATTGTAGATACCTGCAGATGAAGGGTAGCCCAAGCCTTCTCAATACATTCTTTCAGATTTTCAGAGCTGATATGCCCCTCTGGGAAAAGCACTCATATTAGAACTGATCCCAAAAAATTACTAATGCGTAGATGGTATTTTCTGTGTGCCTGTAGTACAATTTGTGCTAACCGGCAATAGCAAAAGAAAAAGAGTAAATTTCAAAAAACAACGACTATTTGCACCCGATTAACAAAAAACTACGACTTTTGACTAGAATTTCAGAAAACTACGACTTTTAGACCTGGACCCACATGTTAGCCACACATCTCCATTTTGCTGAATGAGTGGCTGACAGGTGGGGGCAGACAAAAAAGTCGTAGTTTTGCGTTACAAGAGGCACAAATAGTCGTAGTTTTCTGAAATCAAACTCAAAAGTCGTAGTTTTCTGTTACTCGGGGGTTTTGTGAAATTTACTCCAAAAAAAAAAAATCAGAGGTAAGAGTATAGTAGTACCATGATTCCATAGCATAACTCCATTCAGTCCAATCACAGATATACTTGGTACAGACTTCTGGGGATCTGATTTGAGGTTAAGGACAAAACCAATAGAACTTAGTTTGGACGCCCGTGATTTATCCGTCAAAAGAAACAGTGAACCCTTAATTGGCTGCAGGACCTACTCACTATTAACTAATTCCAGGCCGAAGTAAGAAAACAGTGAACCCGTATAGGAGGCTGTTCCGTACTGAATAATTAGCCAATATATGACAAAATTGGCAGAAGAAGTTTAACAGTGCATATGTTATCTCAACATAGTTCTATGGAATGCAAGATAGTAATCTGACGAGAGAAAACTAATGCAAACATCAGCGGGAGCTATAGCTGGATATATTATAATTAGTGCACTAGTTAACGCAAACAATAAATTTCTTAATCCCACTAAAAGTGCACCAACTACAGTTATAGACTTATAGTGACTTCAAACAATTTCACACATAATATGAACTATAATCTTCATATCTTTACTATTCCAAGACACAAATTGGTCATTAGTAGGGTTCTCTTTTGCCACCTTGTACCTCTCAAAAACAACAACAAAATAAGAAGAAAATGCTGGGAAGTTTTTAGACCAAAGGAGATCCCTGCTTTAGGAAAGCAACAAAGTACGGCTGGTAGAACCAGCTTTCAGACAAAATGCTGGGAAGTCAATTCCTGTAACAAACTCTTAAACAAATAATGTCCCTGCCCAGAACCTCTTTTCCCACAACTTCTTGAATCTCTCTTCTAATCAGCAACTAATGCCAAAAAGCTTGCTGAATGACTCTTCAAACAAATTTCAGAGAAATAACATGTTATCTTCCAAACAGTGACATCTCTTTTAATTCCCAAGGGCAGGGCCACCTGAGCCATATAGGTGCCATGAAAGCCAGGGTGGAGTTCCACCTGATAGAATGAAAGCTAAGCACACAACACAAGGTGTAACAATAACCCAAGCTGATCCAGCAGTGCAGCCTCAATGTGCTTGGTAGTCACTGATTAACCCCTCCAGTAGTGCAATCGAACCTGCACTGCGAAGCAGTGAAGGCAGACAGTAGAAGCTTGTGGCTACACTTATTTTGCATTTCTACTTTCCAGGGCTCCACAAGTAAAAAATACTTATAAAGAAGCCTTACATAGTAACAATGAAACAAATGCTAGGATAAAAATGCAAAAGTAATTGGTTGGATATGCTATGATTTCTTAAACCCATAGAAATACAAAGACATTGAAATATTAAAAATCTGTAACAATACATATTCCAACTTCTCACACCAATGAGACAGGTGTCTAGCAGTAGGATCACTCTGCTTGGCTTCTGATCCAATCAAAGGGAATTTTGATGAAAATTAGCACCCCACTATCAGTTAGTCACAACAATTAAAATTTTGTCGCTTTTCTTGCCAGAACTCTATTTTACCGTAACGTGACTACATATCCTTACAACATGAATACAATAAGCACATTTGACCTTTACAGAAAAGGGATCACTTAAATTTGTAGATTATTTTACCACAAATTGATGATATGGAGAATCTCAAGCTCATAAGTGGTTCAAAAGAATATAAAAGGATACAGATAGCTGAAAACTGTGCTGCATCAATATTTCCTTGTTTGAGATGTAAGAATACGCAACATCTACCTATCACTTCAACCACCTGACAGTATAAATAAACACATACTTGAACAAGGGAACTTTACTATTTAATAATCATAACAGAAATGTTGCTTATAACGGTAAAACAGTTGTAAGAACCTACATGCTCATCAACCAGAGTGCAATTCTCTAAACTACCCGAAGCTTCATCTTCACCTGGAAAGGGGCAAACGATATGATGTTAAATCAATAGGACAGACTGGTCACAATAAGAAAAGATCAGACTAAAACAAAGAAGAATAAAGTAATGTTTATGATTTTCCAGAAGATGCAAAATGAGCATCCTCAAAAAGACCTCAACTAGGGTGACCAGGATGGATGAGAGCGAAAAGAATTGTTTGGTTGATACAGACCCTATGACAGTGAAATCAACATCCTATGATACTATTTGCTCAGGATCAACATGGATATTGCCATGCACTATTAGAACGGTAGAGAGTACAGCTAGAAGCAGTTGAGTTCAAACACCTGATATGTAGACTACAAAGAGCTTTTTCTCCTGTCTTGATTGATTAATTGCATCAGAAATCGATCCTTTGTACGCCAAGGAATTAACTGTTCTCTCCATCTGCAGATAGAAAATGAGAAAGTGTGTCCTACATGGAACCATGCATGTAGACGATAAATTAATTTCATCAGGGAGAGCCGGAGAGTAGACAACTGAACTCCAAAAAAAAAAAGGAAAAAAATCCTTCATTTCGATTTTGATTTTCTTATTTAAATATACATCAGCGCTGAGATATCTTGGATCACCAAAGCAACTTTGTTTCCCGTTAGCAAAGACATGTTGTTTAACTGTTTCATGTGAAACAAGCCTATTTACCATCGCCAATAAAGCTTACAACATTTTATCATATCACAAGTCAAATGTGGATGAAGAATACAACCAAGTAATCATCCCATTCAAACAAAGATCATGCTACTACAACAGTATTCAGAAATAAAAGACTATGTTGCCAAGCTAAACAAAGACCAAGGAAAGAATCCGTTCCGTCACAAGACCAGTAAAAAAGGCTCATGAACCTCTCCAATTAGCTGACCAAGAACGCCAAGTCCACGAGCAGACGACACGATCCTGACGCACAAATACGAGTAGCAGAACCCTATCGGCTAGTCGAACTAATCGAGGATCAGGGAAAGGCGGCCAAGAACAGGACGGAACTGGCCGGACAGGCTGCTCGTGGGGTTCAGAGGAAGAGCGGAACTGAACCAGTGAGGACAGGCTTACCGGGAGAGGCCGATCCGGATCCCGAGTCACGGCGGACGACGGCGAGTACGAGGGAGTGGAGGAGCAGCGGCCGGCGGAGCAGGCGAGGCGGGGTGGGGTGGGGTGTGGAGATTCTTTGGATCGGCGACGGGGGCGGTGAGTTGGTTCAAGGGGGCCGCCCTCCCGGGCCCGGAAACGGGTTGGACTTGGATCGGGCTGGGTTTTGGCCATGTGTAGACCTCCTTTTTTTTTTTTGTTGACACAATGAGTTTTTTATTATTTAAACTTTTTTAAAATAATTTTTTAATAATAGACCGTCTAAAACTATATTTTCAAGATCTAGACCATTTGATCACGGCAAACTGAGTCACGCCGTCTGATTGGCGTGACTAATTTCCACGTTAGCGTGAACCGCCACGTAAGATGTAGGGGAATCAGGTTGACCTGTGAGTCACGCCAGCATGTTCGGCGTGACCGAACAGTGAGTCGCGGCATCACAGGGGGTGTTCGTTTCCTCCCCTCTAAAATTTAGACCTGTTCACATTAAAGAGAATCTTATTATTTAAAAATACTAAATAAAATCTAATGGCAAAACTTTTTTACAAATGGATACATCTTTATGAGACGAATCTAATGAGCCTAATTAATCTATGTTTTACTACAATGATGCTACAGTAATGCTACAGTACCTATCGTCTAATCACGGCTTAACTACTCTCATTAGATTCGTCTCGCGAATTAGATCAGGGGTGCTGCAATTAATTTTATAATTAATACTCTTAAATGACAAGATTCTTTTTGTTTAAATCCCTCTAAATTTTAGACCTCATGCAACGAACACCCCCACAGTCGGAGTGACCAAACCTGTGCAGCAATAGACGTGACCTGTCCTGACCTTTTTTCCATCCTCTGCTTCATTTTCTTAGTAGCTCCTTCTGCAGTCTCCTTGTTTAGGGCACCAGGCTATGTAAAGCCAAACAATAACGCACACCACACCAGTCACAGCTCACTCGTCCCCATCCCTCGTTACGTGCGCCATTGCTTTTCTCTTGCCGCCTCAGTTCATGGTACTCAAAGCATTTGATCCGAATTTTTCTTTAAAAATATAATATTAATTTAATTAAAAATTGTAAACAAGCTATTCTATGGGAACTTTTTTTTGCAGAAATGGGTGTATATAAAAATGTTGAAGTGAAAGTGAAATTACAATGATACAGTAAAATTGATATCTTTATTGTATTAGATATGAGTATTTATATATACACAAAAATAACTACACGAACTAGTCCGACTCTTTCGATGGAGAGACACCCTTTAGATGAAGACCAATAGGCCTTTATCGGTCAACCAACAACCAATTTCTTAGAAGCGAACTGTGTTTCTATCTAATGTATCGAAACGTGCTGACCTGATAGGTGCCTGTTGGTCCGGCCAACCGATAAGTCCCGACGCAAGGCCTGACACCACCGAAGCTCTGCGCTCACACAAATGAAGAAAGTTGTCTTATTCATGGCGATTTCTTCTAAACATTTTTGTATCACATATGCATTCCACATATGGAACCATATTTTTTTTTCTTTTATTGCAAAAAAATGCATCTTCTTGCAATCATATTGTAACACCCCAGCCCAAAGTACGGCTTTAGAACCATACGCCTGTGGTGCGGGCCTCACTCACAATAGCAACTCTTACCGTTTTCGTCCCCGCATATCAAACAATAAGTTATTTTCCACATCACCTATCTCATCGTCGTTCATCGCCGCTATCCCCGTTCGCGCCACTATCCGCCTTGTTATCCGCTTCCCCGTCCAAGAGTGTTTCCAAAGGTAGAGTCAATGTTGACTCTCCACCTCAACTAAAAATGAACATAGGAATTCATTGTAGTATGCTGCGGACGAATTTGACTTTATTGGTATACTGCGGATGAAACCACCGTTTCTCAGTGTCTCAAATAATTTTGCCAAAACAAAGGTAGAATCAAAACTCGTGTCATCACAAAGTAATTGTCATTTTGTCTTAGACATCACGTACGATCGTTTGTCATATTAAAAAAATATAAATATTAAAACAAATCTGTCATAATAAAACAAGTTATGAATAATGAAAGAAGTATCCAAGAATGGCAGTGGATTTCTTTGAGATTAATTTAGTGAGTTTCCTTGGTATTTGTAATTTTTTTCCTGAATAATACATCAAAATATGATTTGGACAAAAAATACATAGATGCATTCTATACCAGGTCATTTATAACGCTTGAAATTTTTGATACGCGGTCCATGGCTCACGCTTGGCACCATATACTACACTTAGAGAAATTCAGCTCGCAAGGATCTGCTCATGGCACTGCTGTACACCCTGTTCGGCATGCTGCAGCTGCGGATGCGGCTGCGGAAAAATAACTGAAAACACTGTAGCTGCTGCTGGAACACTGTAGCTGCTGTCGAAAAAAATAACTGGAAACACTGTAGCTGCAAAACAGTTGCTGCAAAACAGCGAGATGAACAGGGTAGTAGTTTAGTCATCGTGGGTCCCACCATGTACTCATGTTAGCAGTGGGATGATTCCAAGACTTCAACACGTGAAAACGTCCACTCCGATGCGCAGCGCTCTCTCTGCATGTCGTCACCCTGATCGTTCTCTGCTACAGTTTTTATTTTTATTTTTAGGGAAAATAATTCCATTACTCGTGTGCCGACATATCGTCAGCAACTAAAACTCGAATACAAACTGGAAGCACATCCACAGACGGATTGTCTTCCACTGAACAAACACATCCTAAAGACGCCAAAGCATGTGCAACCTTGTTACAATCTCTTGGTTGGTAATTAAACGAGAAACTATTAAAGTTTAGAGAAACCAGCTCTTTCAGTTCTTGGACGAGGCCTCCCATTGGCGCTAGATCATAAGCATCAGAAGTGGCTGCCTGTTGTACAAGCAGAGCATCAGTTTCTAAAATAGCATGACTGATCCCAAGGTCAATCGCTGCTTGCACTCCTTGTAGGCACGCTACTAACTCAGCCTGGAAGCTATCAATCAGAGTCCAGCTTTCCTCTCCCTGCCTGCACCACATCCCCGTCTGAGTCCCGTATTAGACTGACCGCAATAATATCCCCTATTTTCCACCCTCTAAAGGAATATTCTCTATTTTCTGTAAAAGATTCTACCCTCTAAATTAGATTTGGTTGCAACAATACCCTGTATCTTCTCCTCTATCCCTACCCCGGCGCCGCCTGCTCCCCTGTCCCCGCGCTCCCGCCTGCCCTGCTCCGGCGGGAGGCGCACCTGTGCAAGCCCGAGGCGCACCTGGAGTACGTGTTCGACGCCGCGGCGGCGAGGTCCGGCTGCGCGAGCAGGTCCTCCACTGCTCCGGCGCGGCGCTTCCCCTGCTCCGGTGCGGCGCGGAGCTCCTCCACTGCTCTCCGACGTGGCTCCTTTGCTCCAGCTCCAGCTCGCCGGGACAGGCCGGCCACGGTGCTGCTCGAAACTCTTTCTCTGATTATTCTCGTAGAACGTGATAATATTTCCTTGTTCATTCAGTAGTGTATATGTTCGATCTCATTTGAAACAGGGTAATTTTCTTTGTGAATTCCAACAAACTCTGCATTTTAAATTGATTGGTGGCTGCAGAAAACATCTGAATATCTTTCTACCCATCCCACTGTCCCAAAGCACGGCATCTACCTGTCTATTCTAATGCAATGCTTGAACATCTATGTGGATATGAAAACGTAACATGTGCCATTTAAAATGAGAACTGCAACTATCCAAACATAATGCAGATTGCCAATTTGTCATGAATGCAGATTGTCAATTCGTTCTGCTTGTTGTAGCTGATTGTGGTAGTGAATCTTGTGGTAGCTTTTTGCTGGAAATATTGAAGCTTTCATTAAAACATGAATGGCGCTTTTGCTTGCAGGACACCAATTTTGTAAATTTTGTGCACAATGGATATCCCAGATTCGTCGGTACGGCTGCACCAAACATTGGATGGAGAAGATGATGATTGTACCTTGCTTCGGTACTTGATCGAAGAGGATCAGCCGAATTATGAGTTGCTTGACGACGGCGAAGAGATAGGCTCTATCGTGGCAGCCATAGATGAAGAGAGCTCCTTCCACCGCACAATACATGAGAGACGACTTGTCCCAATAGACCATGCTGATGGAGAGGCAAGGATCATGCGGCATTACTTTGGTGCCAACCCTGTGTACACCCCTAAAATGTTTCGTAGAAGGTATATAGCATGACATGTGAAAAATATGTCTTTTCTGTTAATATGTGCATATTGCTTACATTTTCGAACGTGCAGGTTTCGTATGAAGCGACACGTGTTCATCCGCATTCTCAATGGAGTTCATTCTATGGACAGATACTTCCAGCAACGTGAGAACTGTACTGGGTTGTTAGGCTTGAGTCCTCTGCAGAAGGTGATAGCCGCAATGCGCATACTTGCATATGGTTTGCCGGCAGACGCCGTTGATGAGTATGTGCAGATCGGCGAATCAACTGCTCGTGAGGCTCTTTACCATTTCTGCAGTGCTGTTATAGCTGCCTTTGGGAAGGAATACCTTCGTTCTCCAAGCCCTGCTGATGTGGCTCGTCTACTGCAAGTGGGTCAGAGTCGTGGTTTCCCAGGTATGCTTGGTAGCATAGATTGTATGCACTGGGATTGGCGGAACTGCCCTACTGCTTGGAAGGGGATGTTCACTGGACGCGGGAAGTACCCCTCCATGATCTTGGATGCTGTAGCATCTCAGGATCTATGGATATGGCATGCCTACTTTGGCCTTCCAGGCAGCTGCAACGATATCAACGTGTTGGGAAGACAGCTGCGATCCAAGTCAAGGGACAAACCACAAGACACACGCGAAGGGGAATGCAACGTTGGGAACCACACCGAAGCCACCCGGAACCACGCGAAGGACGAGTGAAGCAGGTCAGAAAGAGCAGACGGCGCAGGAATCCGAAGTTGCCAAGCTGAAAGCCATGCTAAAGCAGCCAATGGCACACGTGTAAATATAATCATCTCACCCCCTATAAATATGGAGGGAGATGATCCTGTAATGACATCTGTTTTTCGGACCACGAGCCAAAGGAGGAATCATTCGCACCATATTCAGACCTCTCTAATCACTCGACCCCTTCGCCCGGCATCGCGGGTGAAGGAGGGCTTCGCGCAACTAAACTGCAGGGAACCTGAGCAAGAACCCCTTCGTCCGGCATCGCGGGCTACAAAAGAGGGCTTCGCTCCAACCAGAAGGCAACGACGACAAGCGAGGAGGGCTTCGCGAGGTGAACCGAAGGCATCGACAACCTTCGAGGGCTTCGCCAGAACCAGAACGTTTCCATCAACCGTTGGAGGGCTTCGATCCGTCCCATCAAGACCTTCGATCCCCCAACATTTGGCGCCGTCCGTGGGCCGAACCCACGACAAACCCATCACCGCACAACGTGAAGCGAAGCTTTCTGCAAAAACAAAATCTCATAGACGAAGCCTTTCATACATATATTATGTCTGATATATTTTCTCTTTTATATATGCCGCATATTAATCTTCGTTCCCTTTTTGACTCTTTTATAGAGAAGCACCCCTCAAGATTATAAAGCCTTCACCAAGATGACGAAACCTTCTCCAAGATTATAAGACCGAAGGGTTACATACAAAAAGAAAAACCGAGGCAAAAAACAAGGGATTCACAGCAAGTTGAAGAGACAAGAAGAATCTTAGAAAAGAGGAGTATAACAAGACACACAAAGCGAAAGACATTCTTTTTCATTCAACGCGAAGCTGCAAAAGTACGAAGACACAAACACCTACTTCTTCGACTTACTACGAGTTCGACTGGCCACCCCAACCAGCGGCGAAGGCTTAACTTGACGACCTTCGGAGCTTTCGCCATCACTAATGATAATAATATCAGGAGGAACAATAGCAAGAGGAACCGGTTGCGGCGGAACTTCGACAATAGCATTCCTCACACTCAATCGATCAAGCTCGTCGAAGTGATCCACAAGATCTTGTGGAAGAGCATCTCCACGCTTGTAACCATGACGTGTCAGATCCTTCACTATGCCTCGAGGAAGTCGATCCCACAAAGCCTCCATGAAGCAAAGAAGACTGAAGAAATTGAGTAAAAAGACAGAGACACCTCGTGTATATATACACCAAGAAAGAACATTCCAGACGCCTACAAAAATATCTCTCCTTTTTTCTATAAAAGGAATGGAACTTTGTCGCATTACAAGACATGATGACGAATACCTGCTCTAAAAGCAGACGCTTCGAATTCGCCGATAAAAGGCAGAAAAACACGTTCACCTTCGAAAGAATATCATTGAAGCAAAGCTTCTAAAAAAAAAGAGAGAGAAACCCCCTCGTCGAATTACAAAACAAGGTGGTAAATACCTGCCTTACAGATAGACGGCTCAGATTCGCTCTTTCGAAGGCAGAAAAAACCGCATCTACCTTCGAAAAGAGAATCAGGAAAGTCAAATCCTTAAGAAGACGAAGCCTCGTCGTAACACAGGACAGAAAGGAAGGAATTCAATTTAAAAACAGAAATTCGCCAAAAAGGCAGAAAAAATGTCCCTATCTTCGCAAAGGCTGCGAAGCAAAAATTAAAGGCATAAGAGCCGAAACGGTAATTTTTCGTCAGAAGCAAAATTACCATCTAAGGGCTATGAGAAAGCCAACCAAAAGGTCTTCGCTCAGAAAAGCGAAGCCAACATTATAAAAAGAGACTCAAAAGAGTCATCACAAAAACTCAAAAAGGAACCCACAAAAAATAGCGAAGGAATCATCCTCCAAAAAGGCCAAGTAAGCCAAAAAAGGAGAGCACGACGAACAAAAGTATACCTTCGCACACAGCGAAGTAAGAAATAGGAAAACAAGACGTATTCGGGCTTACTTCGTCAAAAGCAGACGAAGGCCAATGAAGTTACGAAGCAACCCATTACATCTAGTCATCGAAGCTATGAAAGTGGCAGTAAAGTTAATTACCGAAGAGCAAAGACGGATAAATAATCAAAAGGTGCGCTTACACAAGACTACGAAAATTCAAAGGCTCAATACAGAGCTCGAAGTCATCGCAGAATATGAAGTACATGAATAAGGTATTTGATGCAATAAAGCTTCAGAGTTTTGATAAAGCAAATATTACATCAAAAAAGCGTATCCAAAATAAATACAGATCAAAGGACATCCAAAAAGGCTATCTACAACCATTCGAAGGAGTTCAAGAAGAACCTTCGGGAAAGTCAGGGACAAGATACTTGACCCTGTTCCACCAGAAGTCATTGATCAGACACATACACTTGCCTTCGACAGCTCCGAAATCATGAGAAGGATCCGAAGGCTTCATTGAAAAATCAGAACGACTGACCAAATTAACAGCATCGCTACCTTCGCAAGAAAAGCTATGGAGGAGATCTCGAATCATAAGTACCACAGCATCATAAGAAAAGCTCCTGCATATTTCGGCAAGACCAGCCAAGTTCAGACGAAGCCACTCGTCCAAAACCTCCAAAGAGGCATCCGCCGGTACCTCATCATATTTCGCACCAAGTGCCTGAAACAGCTCCTTGACAAGATCACAAAGGGCAAGGGATTTAGCGAAGGAGTTATCAACAGAAAAGATCTTTAGCTGAGACGCCTTCGACAGACGAGACAAAAGATGCTCATTAAATAACTTCTCCTTCTCCAGTGAAGCCTTCTTTTCGCGAATCTTTTCTTCAAGGACAGACAGATCAGAGATAACGTTAGATTTATGGCTTCGAAGAACCTCAACTTCAGCTAGCAAATCAGACGTGGCAGCAGAAGAAGCTTTCAGGGAATCATCCTTCGCAGAAAGAGAGGCATGGAGAGATGACGCGAGTAGCAAATCACCAGAAGAATCTTGGAACTCACGAGCGCAAGCTCGAGTAAGAATAATAGACTGCAAGAAGGAAGAAGCGAAGCTGTCAAAAGAAACACGAAATACACAAAAAAAAAAAGAAGAAGAAGGGGGAAGTGAGATACTAACCTTGACTTGATGAGCAACCAAGGAACGGAAGAGGACGTCACCCGAAAGGTTTGACAGGCCAAGCTCAACCTTCGGAAACCGGACCTTACGGGCAGCAGATTCAAGAGCACCCGAAGCCTGAATGTCGTCATTGATAGACGATAGCATGGTTTCAACATCCAGTTCAAGAGACCCTAAGCTCGAAGCATCTAAAGAAAAAGGAAGAGGAGCGAAGGATCATGAGAATAATAATAATAAAAAAAGAGAAAGAAAGAAGGAGGAAAAGCAATCCTTTGAAAATGAATACCAGGATTTGAAGATTGCGAAGGCGGAACAACGACGTTAATCGAAGGCAAAGCAGTACCCGAAGAAGAAGTAATATCCTGACTTGGACCCGAAACTTCTGAAAGTTTCCGCTTGCCAAGTAAACCAAAAAACGAAGACTTCTTCGGAAGACCAAAAGTACCTTTTGAACACTCAGGGACCAGCGGACAAGAATTGACTAACTCAGACCTTTTTGCAATCCCATCTGTACAGACAACATCCGAAGCAACAGTTGGAGACCCTTGCAAACTCTCCGAAGGTATCAACGAAGAACTCCCGCAAGCAGTATCAAGCACAACAGGAAAGCACAACAGGAGGAACAGCTGAATTCGAAGGAGCGTCAGGAGACGGTTCTTCAAAGATAAGAGAATAAATCGGCACAAGAAGAGAACCTGGCGAAGATGGAATTTCAGCATTCCTGGGAATGGACTCAACATCGGGAGTAACAACAGCCAGCGAAGGATCCATCTCAACGGTCAAAGAGCCTGAAATACTGAAGTATGGAAAAATATCTCTTTCACACGAATTGTCCTCAGGAAAAGGACGATTGTGAACACACAAGTCGAAGCTCAGATAAAACCGATTTATCCGAACACTGATGCCCCTTCGAGTGCTTTCAACCCACTCCTTCTGAGAGAATTTCCCAAGAAAAGAAGTAACTCGATCTTGAGGTGACCAGAGATTAAAACCTGCAAAAGTAACAAAGTATAAGCTAAAAGAAAAATTAAAAAAAAAGAGAGGAAAAGAAGAGGAAGTTATCAAAGGCAACGAAGCACAAGGAAGAGTCATACAGGGTCCCGATATCGAAGGAAAAACTGGCATTCTTAAGCCAAACTTATTTCTACCAAAAGAAGAGGGCCTCCAACTGCGACAAGCGAGGGGAAGAACACCAGCAGCGAAGCATTCCTCCAGAATATTACGAAGGGTCATCCTCTGACTAACCCTTCAGAAAGCATCAACACATTGAGAAATGAAGCCATTCTGCGGAGGCTCCAAGTCATTGGTAATCCATATGCCAGCAGCTCTCCCAGTATAAAAATCGATAGCAAGGTATTTATAGTAGAACCAATCTTTCACCCATTCATCAAAGGGTGGAGGATCGAAGCTACCAAGAGGCGTCAGAAACCCCTCCCTAGCCTCAAAACCAACAACTCCGAAGCAAGGACTGAGATGGTTCTCATGATCATAAGTAGGAGTGTGCCGGGCTTGGTATACTCGATAAAAAGCATGAGGTTCAGGATTTAAACCTTCGCTGATGCAAGCCCAAGCGAAGGCTGACATGGTTGCGACGGCAACAGGAGTAAGATGATGAAGTTGGAGATGGTATAAAGAAAGAACACGAAGGACAAAGCTCGAAGGAGGAAAGGATAGACCGGCATCTAGAAATGACGAAAAAACAACAAACTCATCGCTTCGAGGTCTCAGGCGGATCTCCGAAACTTGCTTCGGGCCATGCAAAGGAAGACGAATTGAATCTATATCAACAAGACCAGACTCCGAATAGCACTGCGAAAAAATACCCTTATAACGGGAGGCGGAGATAGACCTTGTGAAATAATAACCAGCTCGAAGAGAATGGAAACCCCTGGGAAACGCTGGCGATTTCTGCCTAGCCATCGAAGGAAGAAAAGAAGTATCTTCGAAAAAGGAGATGCCAACAAAGCAGCCACGGCGGTAAAAAGATGCGAACTGGAAAAGGTGAAAGCGACACATATTTAAAGACCTGCCGAAAGCTGGGGACATTGAGGTGAAAAACCGTACAACCAAGGGTTTAAGTAAGAATAGTGAAGTATATTAAAATATAAACAATAAGAAATAAAATAAGGAAAAAATCGCAGCTAAAGAGATAACTGCTTCAAGAAAACGCCTTCGCTCACTTCCTTTCAACAGTTGAGGGCTAATGTTGGGAAGACAGCTGCGATCCAAGTCAAGGGACAAACCACAAGACACACGCGAAGGGGAATGCAACGTTGGGAACCACACCGAAGCCACCCGGAACCACGCGAAGGACGAGTGAAGCAGATCAGAAAGAGCAGACGGCGCAGGAACCCGAAGTTGCCAAGCTGAAAGCCATGCTAAAGCAGCCAATGGCACACGTGTAAATATAATCATCTCACCCCCTATAAATATGGAGGGAGATGATCCTATAATGACATCTGTTTTTCGGGCCACGAGCCAAAGGAGGAATCATTCGCACCATATTCAGACCTCTCTAATCACTCGACCCCTTCGCCCGGCATCGCGGGTGAAGGAGGGCTTCGCGCAACTAAACTGCAGGGAACCTGAGCAAGAACCCCTTCGTCCGGCGTCGCGGACTAGAAAAGAGGGCTTCGCTCCAACCAGAAGGCAACGACGACAAGCGAGGAGGGCTTCGCGAGGTGAACCGAAGGCATCGACAACCTTCGAGGGCTTCGCCAGAACCAGAACGTTTCCATCAACCGTTGGAGGGCTTCGATCCGTCCCATCAAGACCTTCGATCCCCCAACACAACGTGCTGCAAAGGTCGCCCGTTTTCTCAGCATATGTCCGAGGAAAGACACCTCCTATTCAGTTCACTGTCAATGGACGAACATATGACATGAGGTACTACCTTGCAGATGGTATATACCCTGAATGGCCTGCATTTGTGAAGTCTGTTCGCCATCCCATGGAGAGGAAAACTGAACATTTTGCTGCTATGCAAGAGGGTGCTCGCAAGGATATCGAGAGAGCTTTTGGAGTGCTTCAAACAAGGTGGGCAGTAATCCGTGGGCCGGCTTATGGATGGGACAGGGAGCGTCTTTCTGATATTATGACCACCTGTATTATCATGCATAACATGATTGTCGAGGATGAGAAGGATGAGGCTACCAATACCAACTTCGACAACATTGGTACCTTGGCGAATCCATCATTGGGATCTAATACCGAAAGGGAAGCATTTGTGGCAGCACATCACAAGTTGCGTGACCAAGCCGTCCATCACCAGCTTCAAAGGGATCTCATTGAGCACAACTGGACGTGATATGGTTCAATCTAGAACTTTGTAATTTTCAATGTAATTTCCCTCTTTGAACTTTGTAATTTTCAATGTAATTGTAACATGTAATCCGGTTGAGAATAAAGAATTTCATTTTGAGACATAAATTATTCACATGAAAAAGTATCCTGAATGTATTTCTCAATTGGGTGCTCCACTAGAATTTCTGTAGGTGAGTTTCTGTCCAGAATGTGCAATAGTGTGAAGTCGCCAAATAAGTAACACTTCAGATACTTCCCAGACATCTGTACACTCGACCAGGTTACAGGAGACCATTTTGCATGCTTTAGAAATAACCAGGTTACAGGAAACCATTTTGCATGCTCTAGAAATAAATAACCTGCTGCTTGGTGATTCTTGTAAACTGAAAATGGTTCATCCAGCAATTCAGTGTTGCTTATAAATTAACAACCAGATGAGCAATATTCAGTGTTGCTAATAAATTACAAGCTGCTCACAGCTAGTGATCTAACATCTAAATTTCTAACTTATTCATATAGCTACTGAAGACGGGACTGCAACTTCCGAAGTACATCTTCTTGTCGCTTCTGATAATAAAGCCGTTCCAAAGGCTGACATGTGTCCAAGTTGATGGCCATTATGCGCTCGTCCTCCAGCCTCTCTTCCTTTTGAGCCTTCATCTGTAGACGCTTTTTCTCCATAGCCACCCTTTTCTTCTCTAGCTCCAACATACTCTGCCGGTGCTCTCTAGTCTCATTTGCCTTCACCTTCTCTAGAGCAAGCATTTCAGAAAGCCGTGCCTTTCTCTCAGCTTCTGTTTCCTTGAACAACTCGACCTTTTGAACAGAGAGGTCATGCATCTTGGATGCGTACTCCGATAAATCTGAAGCAGCTTTCTTCTTAACCGCTTTTGCTGTGTTCCTCCCCATTGGTCGCTTTCTGGCTGCTGAGGCATTATCAGGATCAGGATCCACAAAGTTGTTGTGTTGCTCACTCGTGAGGTCATTGTCCCTAGAAGCGCTGCTGTTCTGAGGATTGTCCATCTTCCTTTTGAGCTCCATCCATTTGGGCTCATCCTTCAAGATCTGCCAGCAGTGCAAAAGGTTGAAATTATGCTTCTCTATGGTAGCAAAATTAGCACCAATAGCCGCAGAATAATCTGCATCCGTCATTCCACTAGGATTGGTGCGGACCATGTCGGCCATGTAGCCAGAGAATTTGCTTATTTCAGCCTTGATGTGGTCCCAACGACTCGTAATTGATTTCTGAGTCCTCTCTGGAAAGTTGCTGCCTCGTTTGGTGTTGTATCTTTCACACACACGACCAACGACTCGTAATTGATTTCTGAGTCCTCTCTGGAAAGTTGCTGCCGCGTTTGGTGTTGTATCTTTCACACACACGACTCCAGAAAGCTTCATTCCTCTGGCCAGTGTTGACAGCAGGATCGCAGCTAACCGCCAGCCAGGCTTTGCATAGCACATTGTCTTCAACTGCTGAGAAGTTGGGCTGCTTGACCTTTGTCGGCGCCACCTTGCGACGCACAAGGGATGGGCCAGTCATTGAAGCCTCAGAGCCACTAGCAACACTCTGTGCTGCTGCGTGACCAAGGCTGTCTCCAGAAATATCAACCCATGCATCATGGAGGGCAGCAACATAGTCCTCCATCCTACATAGTTGAAGAGAAAACGCAGTCAACATTTATATAGCAGAACTTATATAGCAGAGTAGTAACAGTAAAACACATGAAGCATTTCAGTAAATGCAGAGTAGAAATTCATGATATAACAGTAAGCATTGTATTAGGTGTATATGAAATCATTTCTCAGCATATGTCCGAGGAGAGAATATATGAAATCATTTCATCACTTGAGCCTGTATGGTTGACCAGCTGACACTAAAGAATTGTTACTTTCGTAAAGGTCCAAATGCAGCGAGGTCAAAAGAACATGAAGAAAAAAACTGAATGGAAACAACAAAAAAGAAATCTGTCGTGTCACTTCCACTTAAGATCATTGTGAGAAAATAGGCTATGTTATTAGACAACTTAAAGAGCACACTTCAGTTTTGTCCATTCTGTTGTCATATATCGATGGCAATAAATATATTTCACATCATTGGTCAAGATGAAAAAAAGCACTTCAGATCAGGTGCTTCAGATTGCAGGATCATTCCAGATATGCAACAAGAGTTTCAGATTGCAGGATCATCATATGTATTGTAGTAGCAAAATAGTTTCAGATAACAATACTGCAAGTCCCATGAACAGATGATTTCATATGAACAGATAACAATGCAGCAAGATGAAGTCACAGGGACAGCAAATACTTAGTAGAAGGGAAAATATATAATCACCTGACAGTACCAAATTCATCGAAAATCATGTACTCAACTGAATATTGCAGTGAATACTGTTTCACAAATAATATTGCAGTGAAACATATGGAAAGTATGAGAAAATAGAGGGCAGACACCGACGATGATTTCAGACTCAACTGAAGTAACAACATAACTTCATACTGGCAACCCTTCCAATGGTGTGCATAAACCTTGGTTCAGGATATTTGATACTGCTAGTCTATGCAACTTGGACCACTCCTTAACTAAAAAGGGGATTTGGTATGAAATCTAAAGCTTGAATCACTATTTAACATCAATAGGCCTGACAAGTCATATATGCGGTGCTGGACCCGGTGCTAGGTAGAAGTTCCCACCACCTAGTCTTGCTTTGCTGCCCAAATTCAGCAAAGTTAGTAAATACCTAACTTAAGAATTATTCCCGATACAGAAGCAGCTCATCAGCTACTTAAGAATCATCAGCTCATCAGCTCATCAGCATACAAAAATCTTGTATTGTACGCACATGACCAAAGTGAAGCTGCAAACGAGCTGCTTGCAAGCAGATTCTTGAAAGCATTCAAGAACAGGAAGAATTCAAGAATGAGCTCTCGCCACTAGCAGGCAGAATTCAAGAAAGCATTACCTGTCGAGGCGTGGCGTTGACGCGCAGGGGAGCACGGCGTCAAGGGGTGTCGAGGCGCAGGGGAGCGCGGCGTCGAGGGACGTCGAGGCGCGGCGTCGAGGCCGACGGGGACGTGGAGGCGGAGGCGCGACGGCGACAAGGGAGGCAGCGGTCGCTCAACGGGGGAGACGATGACGGGGGAGGCGGCGGACGTGCGACGGGGTCGACAGTGGCGGGGGAGACGGCGACGGAGAAGCGGCGGACGTGCGACGACGACGCGCGCGTCGGGGGAGGCGGCGGACGCGCGACGCAAACGGGGGATTTGGCGGACGGCCGGCGCACCCCCAGATTTGGCGGCGGGGAACAGGGCCCTGGACGATAGCGGGTCGTTTACAGGGTCCTGTTGCAATCGGTTCCGGGTTCCGGGTCCGCCAAATTAAGGGTACCGGTTGCTTTCCAGGCTGTTGCTGCGGTTAGTCATAACCCCAGCCGCCTGTGCCCGACACCGCCATGATGGAGGCATCACAATTAATCTTCAGTATACCTGTATCTGGCCTTGTCCACCTGGACGTGCTTTTACTCCTAGGCTTTTCCTCCTTCTCCAAAACTCTCAAGATTTCAAGTGAATATATATGAATGCCATGTGCCAGATTTGCTACAGTCCTCCGATTTTCACCTTCTCTGATTCTGTTCCTTTCACTCCACCAGGTCCATAACAGGCATATCACTTGTATCTTCTTTTCTTCCTTGAGCTTAAGAATGTACTCCACCACCAGCTTTGGCGATGACAAGTCTGCTAGTGCAACTCTGATTTCTTCCATGAAAAGAGAGTTCCATAGTTGTCTGACAGTTTTACATTTGAAAAACAAATGTGCCCCATCTTCAGTTTGTCTCTGACAGACAACACACCTATCATCAATTTTCATTCTTCTCCTCTGCAGATTTCTTCTCAAGGGGTGACTGTTATGCATAAACCTCCATAGAAAATGCTTGAGTTTGTTAGGACAATTCAGGTTCCACACCTGTTTCCATTGCAATTCTACTTGATTCCCATTGCAACTAGATGATGAGGCTCCTTCCCTTTGGCTCTTCATGATTATATCCACGAGCAGTGTTGCAACAACAAAAATTTGGTTGCAATAGCTAGGTCTTTTTGCAACGTTTTTCATACATGGTTGCGATGCGTGGATATTATTGCCACAAAACGGCTTTCGTTGTGAGCAGTATGGGTTAATTGCCACGGTCAATAAAATTGTTGCAAGAGGTTGACATCTATTGCAACAAAACAATAATTGTTGCATCAATTCCAACATTTTCGTTGCAATACACCAATCCTATTGCCACGATTGTCTTGTCGTTGCAATAGATATGTTATATTGCAACAAAATATTATTGTTGTAATTTTTGAAAAGTTTGTTGCAATAGAAAAAAGTTATTGCCACAAACAAAAAATCGTTGCAGCTCGCGAAATCTATTGCAACCATTTTTGGCTTTTGCAACAAATTTTTTATAAAATTTTTCACATCATGAGAGACAATAAAAAAATAACATTACTATGGAAGACACAAATAGCAACACTGGTGTGGTGGTAAAGCATCTTCTTCATAACTTCAAGGTCTTGGGTTCAACACATGTCTAGATCATATTTGCCAGTAGTATTTCTTTTCTTTTTTTTTTTACTTTTGCTGAATTTATTGCCACAGCTAAATATAGTTGCGATAACCACTTATTGCCACAATTTGAGTCGTCGTGTCTTTTGCTGATTGCAACGTTCTATTTCGTGGCAACAAACATAGATATTGCAACCAAACAAAAAATTAGTTGCGTAAGCCTATTGCCACGCTATTACTTGCCACGATAGCTCACGAAATGAGTTTTGTTGCAATAGTAGGTTATTGCAACCATTTTGACCCTATTGCAACTATATTTCACTGTGGCAATACCCCATTTTTCCTGTAGCGATCGTCTCTGCAGACTTTATATGCACTCCTGACACTGAACTGAGCAGACCTTTTTGGTTATATTCCCAAGCTAAAACATTTTCCCGTCCCTCATGCACAGGGATCGCCAAAATAATACGACTGTCCTCATCACAGAAAACATCTCGCACCAATTCCCTATCCCAGTCACCTGTAATTGAGAAAATGAAGGAGCAATCAAGGAGTAATGATGGCACAAATGAAAACAGCAGTACCACGACATCCATGCATGTAGAGCTCCCGTCTGCTGAGAATAATGGGGAAAACAAAACTAAGAAGGGAGGAAAGCAGACCGGTGGCACTTTCAAGAGGCTACGACGGGGCAGTACGACGAAGCAAGACGATGATACTCAGAAGCATGTAATAGAGAGGAAGAGGGGTTTGGAGGATGTCGATGCTATGGACATTGATCTGAATAAAAAAGCTCGCATAGCGGGAGGAGACAATGTTGTTGACGAGCAAACAAAAACTGTGGCGGGGCCGGCGGACCGGTCCTGCGGGACCCAATGAAGATTGTTGCATGGAACTGCCGGGGCTTGGGGAACGCCCAGCCAGTTCGCGGGCTTCTGAAATTTCAGAAGTTCGTACAAGCGGATATCCTCTTTTTGTCCGAAACAAAATTGGACGAGAAGCGGATGCAAAGATTCAAACAAATGCTTGGCTTGGGAAACTTCGTGGGCGACGTGTTTACTTGGCGGAACAATCAGTTCCGTGGTGATGATTTCATAAGGGAGCGCCTTGACAGGGCTGTGGCGAACATGGGATGGAGAAATAAATTTCCAGGGGTACATGTCCTCAATGGCGATCCGTATCACTCGGACCATCGTCCCGTCATTATTGATACAGAGAAGAACTTGTTCCATGGTGGCAGCCCGGTGGGGAGAAGTAATTTTAAATTTAAGGCGAATTGGTTGGAGGAGGTGAGATGTAAAGAAATAGTGAAGGAAGCTTGGGGGGAGGAGGGTATAGCCGAGGGAAGAGGCGTGGGAGAGAGGATTAGTGAAGTAGCTAGGTCTCTTCATGATTGGAGTACAAATGTGTTAGGGGGGCAGGAGAAAAGATTGAAGAAGGCGAAGGAGTTAGAGGCGTGTAGGCGGTTACCTATCAGTGATAATTCTGTTGGGAGGGAGGCGGTTCTGTGTTTCAAGGTCGAGAGGTTAGAGGAGCAAGTCGATATTTATTGGAAGCAGCGCGCCCATGTTAACTGGTTGAGCAAGGGGGATAGAAACACTTTTTTTTTCATGCGGCCTGTTCGGAGAGGAGGAGGAGAAATAGAATAGGGAAATTGCAAAAGGAGTCGGGGGCATGGGTGGAGGATGAAGTAGAGAAGCAGGGCTTTATTACTAACTACTTCATGCAGCTGTTCACATCCTGTGCTAATGGAGATACACAACAACTCTTGGAGTCCATTATCCCGCGTGTCACGGGTGATATGAATGACGAGCTGATGCGGGACTTTACCACAGAGGAGGTGAAGAATGCTCTTGACTCAATAGGTGATATGAAGGCCCCAGGACCTGATGGAATGCCCTCGGTCTTTTACAAGAGTTGTTGGGATATAGTGGGTGATCAAGTGGTGAAGGAGGTATTACAAGTCTTAAATGGAGGGCCAATGCCAGCATGGAGACGTTACCCTTCACCTGTTTTAAACTTTTAATAATGTCAACACATATAGAAGGCAAAAACATAGAAGACTCCTACAGCCTAAAATAGTATGTATTCTGAGCACAACCAAAATATATTGTACAGAGAAAAAACTGAGGAGATCCCACGAGCCAACATATTTGCAATATCCAACTACTTCAGGGTACACATACAACTGAATTTTAGATCATCGCACCTTGGTCCTACATGAAAATAAACAGGCCTGATCAGTAACATAAACATCTCAACAATGAAAAATTATCACTTCGATGAGTGACTTGTCATTTAATAATAGTATCCAAAATTTCATACTAAACAACAACAGTGTTGTATCAACATTGGATAACTCATATAATATATCATATTAAACTTTAGATAACCTTGTCTCAGCTCGAAAGCAACTGCTCAGTGTGAACCATTCTATACAATTCGCTACATGGGGAAATAAAAAACTTGAATCCACTTCTCTGAAGATGTTGTCTTCATACTTTTACTAAATAAATAAGAAACTCATCAGCCTAAAGAGAGAAAAACAGCATGGTTAATTCATGACTAAAGTAGCATGCCCTCACCCTGCCAATCACTAAACCACTAAACGGGGCTGATGTCGTTATGAACTACGAATGAAAGGGAAAGAAAAAACTTCTGCATGTGCAATATTTCAGGTGCTACAATAAAACAACAAGGATTGAACAGTTCTGTACACAATGCCGAGGTATGGAGCTACTCGAGATCCAGCACGAGCTCTCTTGAAAAATAAAGTGGTACCTCATTGTGATCATGCCTACACCAATTGCAGTATTAATCAAACGATTTTCCATCTAAACTCTGAAATCGAGGCATATATACAAAGGAATCACCACACTTCAAGATGCATTTGATCAAAACTGTCGTGCATAAATAAATCAAAACTTATTATGTTTAGTATTTGGTGGTATCTTTATAGAAACATGGGGTTGGGGCATACAAAGCTGCAACTCCAACTTGCAAGATTTCAATGTATATCTTATGCCCAAGCACAAATGCAAGGTTGAATGTATATCTGAGGCAAATCCAGGGATGCATGGATTAGATTAGTATGAGAATTCCACAACGGAGCACAAAAAGCTGCTACTAAATGAGGAGAAAGATTCACCAAGGCATCAAGCAGGACAAGAGTTGCACAAAGAAATCTGCTAGTACTAATTAAATCAGCAATTACTTCAACTGGTTGTAAATAAAAGTAGAAACAGAGGCATCAGAGGAAGAATCGAACCTCCTCTGATGGGAAACAGAGTTCCACAAAGAATATATATTACGAATCAGAGAAACAAGAACAGCTATTTAATTAAGGCATTTGGAAACTATTTTTACAGATGCAACCATCTAAGATAACCTTTGTGCAGCTTTGCCAACATTTTAGTATCGAATGCACATTGCAACTGTAACACAGGTGAAATTTGCTAATTTTTTATTTGACAGCTTGCAAAAATGAACACCCTTTTTTTTCCCAAAGAGTGAACAGCTGTAATCTTTCTTTAAGTGAAAAAAAAAGAACAACTATTCCATAACTCATTGAAGATGCCAATATTATGATAAGTCAAACTACCAAAAAAAAAATCCCAGCATTTCAACTAATTAAATTCTTGTATGACTAAACCCGATATTTTCAGAGGTGCAGAAAATCAAAACATACCTCCATTCTTTTTTTTAGGTAAACATACCTCCATTCTTATTCCATATTTGGAAGAAAAAAAAACTTCAGTCTGCAAATAAATCCAACATCAGAACTAAACACGTTTTTAAAATAAAAGGCTAGTCAAGGATATGTTACATTAGATGGTCAGTCAAATGAAATATGACAACAATATATTTCCCTTGCATGCACCTTGCACTTCTTCCTCTTCTCGCATTGTATTCCTAATTCCCTCTTGCAGTTTTGCAAGAGAAGAAACATATCCAGTCCACAATATATCCCTCTTCGGGGCTAATCTACCTAAGATGCTGGTTCTGCTAAAGAAGAACCCAAGAGGCATTTGAGCAAAATGGTGAGTAAAAGCAATAAGATGTTCTTTTCCTCCCCTTAATTACGGCTGTTAATCAACACAAGCACATGTATTCTAGTGACTGCACAACTCAAGTGTTTCAGCCATGATTGGTGAAACATGTGCCACATAGAAGAAAACAAATTTGTTGAAGCAAAACTATCAGGAACAAATACTGGAGCGACTGCATGTGTAAACGTTATTGTGTTTATTAATATTCTAGTGACTGGAGTTTGCATGACTGCAATTGTAACCACTATTGTGACCGCACATGAAAAACTATCATGCTTGGCTAAATCGATTGACGTTGGGTCTATGGCGTGATCCGATTGTGGACCAGGCAAGATTCCACCACATACAGAGAGAGTGGGGGAGGGACCAGGGCACCTGGGCATTGGCGATGTTACAGTCGTCGGGACAGGGGTGGCTGGAGGAGACACCGTTGCCGGATTAGTGGGGTACGGCAGGTCCCGAGGCCGCTTCTCCTCCTGCTGTCGCCTGCCCAGGCATCCTGCCTCCACCTTGTTCGTCGCCGCCGTGAAGCAAAAGCCGGAGAGTTCGGAGAAGGCGGGTCCGTGGCACCCGTCACCACGATCGGTGGCGAAATCGTGATGCCCAGATCGGAGAGCAGGTCCAGCTCTTCGATCTTGATCCGCAGCACCCGTCACCTTGGCCGATGGCGAAGTCGTGGTGCCTAGATCGGAGAGGAGGTCCATCTCTTTGATCTCGTTGCGGAGGAAGGCGCGATCACGTCGGCTGCCACGAATATCGTCCTCGACCATTGTGAGCGGTGGAGGCAGGCGCGCTCATGAGCTCGTGGTTGTGGCTGCTCAGGCTGGAGGTGGCGTGGGCTCAGGCGTGTAAGACTTGTGCCGTGACGGCAGCGTTCCTTGTTTGAGGAGGCAGAAGATCGACGGCTCGCCGGAGCGCAGGCGTTGCGCGGCCGCGGAGGAAGAAGCGCTGCTGTGCTGGGGAGTTGGGGGAGGAGGGGGAAAGCACCACGGGGAGTTGGCGGCGTGGTGAGAGAATATTTCGGGTCCCAGGCGCGAGCGAAAGGGTCGCAGGAGGGGTGGGGGGAGCGCCGATCGGATCTGAGTGCGGAATACGAAATTTTCAGGGGCAGAATAAACCGGGGCATACGACCACTTCAGAATTCATGAGTTGTAGAGATGTGATGTATTTTTAAGAGAGGTATTACTAGTATATATCACGAAGAATGCACATAATTTACACATAACAACACCCGTGTCATCCCCCGTGTGTTCCTCTACCCAAATTCCTCATTGATCGTGATCCAAAGTAGCAGATGACATAGGATTGTAAATGACGGAAAATAAGTTAGGTCTCCCTCCTTTCCATTATACAAGCATTTGAAACGTCTAAATTTTGTTCCGGAGTATGACGTAAATAGAAAAGAATTCTCATATGCAGCGTTTCATACTACCAAACGGCGCCACCATGTATTACTACCTCTTGTGAATGAATACTCTAGTTTCAACGATTGCCACAACATTTCAATAATAATCAATTATAACTACATTCTTACATCCTCTTTTTCTTCTCCTTTTCTTCGGGTCGACAAACAGAGGCAGTATATTTGCGCGTCTGTTCACCATCCAGCTACCGCTGGCTAAAGGCTGCGGCACTGCAGATGTTGCCCTCGGCCTCTGCTATTAAACAAGGCTTCAAAACTGGGTTGAGATCCTCTTTATTAGAGTATCTCTAAAGGTTAAGTTTTAGCTGTCTCTTAGAATTGTTTATTGGAGAAAAAAAAGAGAGAGAAGTCTGCTAACTCTTCTTCAAGAGCTAGTCTCTAAGAAAAATAAGAGACTTAAATATAGGTCCCACTCCTCGTCAATCCTTTACAAGAGTTGGCTGCTAGTTCTTAACTAACTCTATAATTGAGGACACTCTTACTTCCTAGTCACTGACATGTGGCAAAACTTGCTTGCCGATGCTGATGCTGCATGCAGGTCTTTCCCTTATTAATCCATCGGCTAAATTTACTTGCATGCCTCCATCTCAATGAACAGCCGTACGGAAACCTTATTCATTCCTTTTCTGACACCAATAAGTGCGCAGCCGAGGCATGGCTGGACTTGTCAACAAGTGTTCAATTGCTACTCGCGGGTCCGAGGTTCATCAAGTGCATCTTTTAGCGGTAACAGATTTTCTGTCCTTTTAATAAAATGGCTATTTCAATATAGGGAGGATAAAGAAAAAACAAGTAGCACTCGTAATTAAATATTAATCGATAGCTAATTTTAGGTTTATTCTATATGTTATGCACAGTTGAATTCGAATTTCTTTGCAAAACATTTTGCAGAATTACTGCAAAAATATATGCTAAATTTGTAAGTATTTTTTTACGATTTGCTAAATTTGTAAGTTCCAAATGCTGTTTTTGTTCTTTAGTCAAGAAATTCCAACCACATGAGAGACTAATGAAGCTGCACAGGTACTGCTGCGAAAATCTTTGTACAAAGGCTTGTTTGAAGCCTTGGATTGCAGCTATAATGCCCCTGCCAGTGATAGTGCCAGCAAGGCAGCAACCAACCAAAACGGCCGTTTAATACTGCAGTTTTAAGCTTAGGTTTCATCTGCCAAAATTTGAATGCATGATTAATCCTGCTTTTGAATAACTGATAGTCACTTTCAAAAAGTCTTGTAAGTTTCAAATAGTACAATTTTTACACTACACCTTGATTCTGACCGATTGAGACGAGGTAGCTAGCTAGCTCCTTCAATTTTAATGCTAGTATTTGCTGAATTGGGTACAACTGATAGGATATAATGTAAGCAAATATACGAGTTCAATGTAGCCGGCTGGGATGAACAGATGGAGGCCGGAACAACAGAGCAGGTACTGCATCTGCTTATCTGTTTTGATTTTTTTTACTGCCCGTGTGGTCTATCACCTGTGTAGTCGTCAGACTGTGTTGCCTTGGTGATATGTAGGGGACAACACAAAGTGCTGCATTCAATTAACTTAGGACTGTCAGTATTTCTGGAGCTATCATCATCTATTGGGAATGAATATTCACATAATTATTTTGAAAATTGAATAAATGGGAAAATACAAACTTTGAAATTTAAGGAATAGACAACTCAGTTACCGATCGAATGGTCTTAAGCTAACACGGCCTAAGTAATTATTATCGAATGGTCTACTTTCTTTCTTCTTCTTTTTTGTGAACCGAATGGTCTACTTTCCAATAATTGAAATGCTCTATACTAACATCTATTCGCACATAATTGTCAATTTGACTTTTACAATACTCAATACTCAGTTAAAGTAGATTTTTTATCAAGTGTAAAATCGATTTGTTATCAAGTGTACTTTTAACATATTTCTTACATCCTCCTATTTGCACAGAAACAACGAGGAAAGACAAGTCGTCAAATGACAAATAGCAAAGTCAAATTTATCACTTTTTTGTCAATGAAGTTTCGTATAACGTTTATGGGTCTTAAAGGGGGACTATCCCACTATAGAATAAGAAGTTTATTGCATCGGTCAGGACTCAGAAGATACCTAAGCACTTTCAAGTAAACAGATTACTGAGTCTAGCTACAAATATATAGTCAGGAAGATTTTCACGTAAAAAAGAAAACAAAGGAGGAGGATTACTAGTGACAGGATAAGGAAATAGTATCTCTACTTCTCATTGAAATTGAGCTAAAATGGAAACAAAAGCGCTATAGCCATGATCAATTCATCGCTACTGTCCTGCAGAAGTTACATGAAAAAAAATACCGCAAAACTCAGCTTTAGGAACTCAACATGTTATTCCAGCTGCAATGAGTGGAACTGATCTGATACTCTGTTCTAAAGCCCTACAACCTGTCAACTAAATAAAAGAGAACACACTGCTAACGCTCCAAAGCAGAGAATCACATGTAATTTATCAAAGGAAAGGTGATCAGTTAATGAAGAGCAATATTTGTGCATTTGTTTTCCAAGAATAGGGCAATTAATTGTCTAACAACATATGCAAACAGTCTGAATAATGCAATCAGGGCTAGGGTTCCTGATTTCAACAAATATTTATTCTTTCAAACAGAGTGAACATGCGAATAAATGATGATTTTTGATAGTACTGAAGTTACTAGCCACTGCAGGTCACCCGCAGGGATGTTGAGAAACTTGGCAAGAAGCAAGCGAAAACAAGATCTGTTGTGCAATAAAAGCAAACAATGAGAATATATATCTCTATACTACAATAAAAGCAAAAGAAAATGGTGACCACAGTAGGCAAACAATGCCAATTTTCATTCTTTATGATTATGTTTTTCTTTAAGAAAACTAGTACAATATTAAATCTTGCACCGAATAGGTTCTCAAAAATTATGTCTAGAACATATAGGCAAAGGTAGCCTTCAGTGCCCTAACTGATCTTAGGTGCTCTGTAGCTCTATCTGAAGAATATGTCAGCAAATTGTCTTCAAGAATTTGTTAGCATTTGTGAAAAGATTTGAAGATAATGCCAAAAAAGAGGACAACAAACAGTGCCTCATATGTTTCTTTCAAATATTCTTTAGAAGGTTAACGATCACTTATTACTTGCATAGCTTGAGAAGGAAATTTGAATTTGTCACGAGCGCACACAGTAGCTGTTTTTCAGTTTCCATAGCTTCTTGAATTAAGCACCTGCTGACTTAGTAAATGAAAATGATAACAAACAATAATTCACTGCGTGTGGTACAGCAGGGCACCGAGCTGCCAGTAACAACCTGCAAAACACTTAGCAATCTGGTATGGTGGCCACTGGCCAGTCCAGGACCCTAAATACCTTGAGTTGTTATTTCAAATGCAAAGAATGTTTAACAATTCTCATTAGACCGATTCAAAAGACAGCGAATTTCAAGATTTGGGCCATGGCCCCTTGTCTTACAGAGACCTGCTGCAGAGGTCATGACCAGTTGCCAAGACCGAAAGTAAAATATTCACTCGCTGCATATAATACGCTAACCCCTGGATTATGTGTTGCAGGGCAATCGTTAAGGAGAATAACACATTATTGTCAGTTCTTTAAAAGCAATTATTCTGTGTGAGAGGATCTTCTCCTCCCCAATAGAAAGCCCGGGGGCCGTCATACCCCCCGCAGGTCCAGTTTTTTTTTTTAAAGCAGTTACACCTTTACAATTACTTAGAAGTTACATCTTTAGTGCTTGAATGCTTGTAAGACAACACTCTATAACAGATATTTTTTAAATTACCATTTAAGGCACATAGCATTCACAAAAACACTTCCCATACAACATGTTCTTTAAGAAAAATATAGGACTTGTTTTGTCAGCATAGTTCCCTTGAATACGCTCACGATATATATTCAAGATATTTTCCATAATGATCAACAGTGGACCTATATTTAATGCTTATCTAATGCAACTGCAACAAAATAGCACTCATCCATAAGCATCAAATCATATCCACATCGGTATGGTCTTCAAATTAGGAATGCAGGTGGGCATACAGGTTCAGACCTTAACACATTCATCAAATTGTTCACACATATGAAACATGCCTACTATTTAGACAAACCTGCTTACACAAACTACTTCTAAATTGCATCTGTGCGTCAAGCATAGGTCGATGGACCTGTCACAGAAGAACAGACGACATCAAATCAAGAGGCTGTCCTGAAGAATTAATAGCCAAACATTTATTGGATTCATGCCCCAACGACCAAAGATAGAGGCGCCTCAATTTATTGTGATGGTTGGCGCTGGTGAGAGGGAGAGCCCAAGAAGAGAGGAGAGGATCGTCAGCCCAACGAGCCCTATTTATTCCTTTCCTAATGTCTGCCTCGCCTTGGCCCTATATACATTTACTTACTGCATGGGTGTTGGGGTGGTGAGCGGGACGTGGTTTTATGGCACATCTATCAGCCTCCTCCTTGCTTCCACTCTTTTATGAAGATTAGAGTTAGAGTGTACATGCAATGAACATGAATGCTCACCCACAAGAAGCAGTTCATGATTACTACCACCACTACTGCTACAACAGAGTTAATGGTGTAGGTATAGAAGCGATGACGGTACCAGGGAGGCTTTAAGGCACGAGGGGCTCTATAGCTTGCGAGATTGAACTCTATCTCTATGTACTGTTCTTCGCCTTGAACTCTCATCACGAATGCAATCCTTATCGTCCGGTGCAAGCTCAGGAGCCTTACCCCAACGCTGTTAATTCACCAGATAGAGCCATAGACTGGATACTGCAATTATTCAGATAATACTGACCTGCCTAGTATGCAGCAAACTTACATACAATTATCAGTTACTAAACTCAGGACGTATTACTTATTCGTGATGCACTAATCTGTGCATAGGTGCATGTGGTTCCTGGCAACATGCTCCCATGGAAGCGCACACACGAGCGCATGCATGTCGTCTAGCTCCATCCAAACCATCCCCTACATCTTCCAAGCCAGGCAAGCTTAATTCCGTGGGATCCGGGAAGAGTCAGCACACCGCTGCTAGAGCAGAGGAGATTAACTATGGTCGCAGCAAGATCGTATCAGACGGCAACAGGTTTGATGACGGCCGGGCTACGTACGTAGCCACAGCCCAGCGCCGCTCAGCTCAGTCAGCCCCCGGCGTTATGGCGCGCCAGCAGCAGCAGCCCAGGCCGGCCGGCCGGCCGCGCGCGGAGGAGACATTAATGGGGAGGAGGTGGAGAGATTTGAGCCCATTTAAGGTCACTCTACTTGCCACCCTTAAATGCACACGCTGCATGCGCTGCATACCTCCTCACTGTGGCGTTGGATGCAGCCCCATTTATTGAGAACCCCCTCTCCTCCCCCTTCCTCACTCATCGCCTCACCATGACCTCTATAAATCGGATATATATCCCTGTGCACAAGCCGGCAACTTGCACTGGCAGTAGCAGGGAGGTAGCAGTATATATAAACTCTCTCACTCTGTTTTCAAGTGTGTCCAGAGAGAAGAGAGCTTGTGAAGTTGCTTACGGTGAAGGAGATGGAGGTGCAACCGGAGCTGTCGTTGGGGCCAACGTCGCTGGTGGTGTCTCCAGGCTTCATCAGCAACGCGAAGAGCCCCAGGAGCTCGTCGTCGGACTCGGACGGCAGCAGCGGTGGCGCGAAGAAGAGGAAGCACTTCGTCTGGGATGAGGCCGTTTCCCATGCAAGCGGCCTTGAGCTGCAGCTCGGCGATCCCCTGCCCCTCGACTGGGAGCAGTGCCTCGACCTACATGTAAGCATATATAAAGTTTTCGTTACATGGCTGCAAAAGTTTTTATTAATCTTTCCAAAGGTCACATGGCTGCAAAGTTATTTACCACTATTTTAGAAACAACCTACGTGGTGCCAACGTGAAACTATCCACTGCTGAACTGTCAGGAGAAGCAGAACAGTGTTTAGAAAGACTGACAACTCGTAAAACTTGCTTTCATCAGCACTCAAAATGGTTGCACCAACAATGAAACGCATGAGACATTAATAGAAGTACTGATACTGTTATATTTGTTCTATTATATTTTTTCCTGCCCAGTGACAGTTATAAATGATTATGTGTGTGGCAGTCCGGGAGGATGTACTACCTGAACAGGAAGACAATGGAGAAGAGTTGGGAGAGGCCCAAATCCAAGGAGGAGCAGGACACGCTGAACCTGGAGCTCAACATCTCCACAACGCCAACCAGCACTGACAGCAAGGCGAGCCCCTTCTTCTTCGCAGATGACACGAAGAGCATGGTCAACAGCATAAGCTCCAGCGACCATATGGTGGCCGTGCCGTGTGTCAACTGCCACCTCCTCGTCATGCTCTGCAAGTCCTCCCCGGCGTGCCCAAACTGCAAGTTCGTGCAGCCCTCCGTGCCAACAATGCCGCAGACGCCTCCACACCGGCTCGACACCGTCAAGCCTCTGGAGACCCTGAGTCTCCTGCACTAGATAGATGTCAGACTGGTGAATGTAGAAAGGGGAAACTGCAAGTAAAAGCAAAAAAAAAAAACTGAGTTTATCAAACTCAATACTAGGGGTGATAGATGTGCTAGATGGGGCTATGTTGATATAACTGTACTGGCGCTGCACATGCTACAATGCTTCAATGCAAGTGAGGCAATCAAGTTGTTATTAAGCAAAATTATTTTAAGCATCCTTCGTCTTACCCACAGAACAAAACAATCAAGGGTGTCGATGCTCCTCTGCACCGCCAGAAAACTGTCACTCGAAATCGATATGGTTGTTAAAGGTGCATAACAACCACATCCATGATACATGTATGAAAATTAGAAAGTGAAACGAACTGTGGTAGTACATTTGATTTCATCGTATGCATAGGGTTAAACGCTGACTCAAGTGAATTGCCACCACTTCCTGAGAGGCACATGCATGAAGGAACGGTATAGGAATGATAGGTAGTGGGATGGTGCTACTTCCTCCTGATGTCTTCCTTCAGACTCAAGGGCAATACGCGTCTCATTTTACGATGTCATCTTTGTCTCGGGCCCGCCACCAATAGACTCTGTACCAAAAACAAAATATGGCTGAGTCAAGAAGCCTATGCTGATATAACGATATGCATAGCAATGATAGATAACTGTGCCAACGGACACGAGGTGTCACCGCTCACAACGAGGTCTGCAGTGACGGCCACAATGTGGTCTGCGGTGATGTCCGGGAGAGGCTGTTTCAAATGTGTCAAAATCAATGTTCTAAATAGCCGGCTATAGCCAGCCCGCTATAGCCTCTGGGGAGACAAAAGGCTAAGCTAATTTCTGTTTAGCGCTAAACCTCATAGCCTGCTATATCCACCGCTATAGCCGGCTAAATCCGCTAAATTGAGGTGATTTAGCCGGCTAAATGGTGGTGTGATGAAGACATGAAGTTTTTCATGATTGTTGGAACTTTAAACGATGATTTAGCCAACTAAATCAAGGAGTTTATAACTTTGAATGATGATACAATGAAGACATGAAGCCTTCATCCTATTTTAGCCCATAAAACATTCTTGGTGTCATATTTTATGTCTAATTATTTACTGATTTTTTAATGGAATTGTGAAACCGCTAAAGGGCTTAGCTGTGGCTATAGACCGCTATAGCTTTTCTTAGCCTTTATAGACATCAACCGCTAAAGGGCTTAACCCGCTATTTAAAACACTGATCAAAATTTGATTGCCCAGAATAGTCGATAATTTGGAAACAAAAGGAAGTAGGCAACCAAAATAACAGCAGTGTGGACGTAAAATCTTCGGAAGCCTAGAAGTCATCATACGCCTGATTATTCAGTCTCCAGGATGTTAGTTTTCTGTTGACCTCGGTCAACAACCGAACCAAAGGAGAGGGGGAGGCTGCGCCTACCCTGATCCGACTTGGTTTTGGGCTTTCATTCAAGCCCAAAGTTGCCATGATCGGAAGGCAACCCTAAGCCTAACACGGGCTCGGCCCCACGGCTCCAGCGCTCATATAAGGGGGGGGGGGGGGGGTTCACGCCTCCCAAGGTTGACCTACGCAACCTAGCCGCCACCACCACCGACCGCTAAGGCGCTGGTAGCCTTGGAAGCTCGAGTTCGCCTTCCCCGGGGACAGTGTCGCTACCATCCCGAGGGGAACCGCCAGAAGACGCTCAAGGAGAAGCTTCGCTACATCCCTGAACGTCTTTAAGCCCTCGCCGTTATTTCTGCACCATCAGCCATGGACACCACAGCTGCTGGTAATTAACTGAACCCTAATTCCGCATTAGATTAGTTTGCTAGATGTGATCTGTTATTTGACTAGATGATCCTATTAGTCCTAAGTATTGTTTTGATCTAGATTAATTAGATCTAACAGTTGGTATCAGTTAGCCTAATCTAGTCGAATAGATCCTCTAGTTCTAAGTCAGAGGTTCGGTTAATTGCTAGATCCTTTTCATGTTTTAAGTCAGTTAAGTTTTAATTGTGTGATCTAGCCCTAGACAGAGGTGATTAGTTCAGATTAGTCAAGTTTTAGTTCATAATTAAACTCTGTTTAGTTTAGTTTTCTACATCTGCGCACTGAGTTTTAGTTCATCATTAAGTTTTATTTAGATCTTTCTATGCGCAGTTAGATTAATCATGTTTTTAGTTAGCACAGTAAGTAATTAGATTAAGATTAGTTCATGTTTTAGTCATTACAGTAAGTAATTAAGCTAAATTAGTTCATGTTTTAGATGTAAATTAAGCAATTAAGCAGTTAGGGTTTCGCAATTTAATCTGTTAATCATGCCATGTCACACAAATTTGATGCGAAATTAAGTTAATCTGGGCTCTAGGGTTGGAACTCACACACCTAACCCTAACCCTAACTCTAACCCTAAGAGAGTGGAGACTTACCTCTCTGCTCGCCGCCGTCCACGCCGCGCAGCAGCTCAGGCGCACGCGACGGCGGCACCTTCCTCTCCCCGGTCGCCGGCAAGGCCCCCACGGCTCCCACCGTGCGCGCGTGCCTCGCTGGCATCAGGACCGGCCCGCGCGGCATCAGAACCGCCGTGCGGGAAGCCGGCACGCGCACAGCTTCGCGCTGTTGTCGACGTCGCCGTGCTTGCCTCCATCTCCGCCGTGTCGCCGTCGCTGCGCCTCAGATCTGCGCGCGACGTGCATGCCCTAAGGGCACCATGACGGAGATGCTCGACGGTGCCGCGCGCGATGCCTCGCACGCGTGCGCTGGCGAGCACCTCCCCATGGCGCGGCGGCGGCTCCGCTTGGTGGCCGTGCTCCGCCGTCGCCTTCGTCGGCGTCGGGAGCGGGGGAGCGAAGTGAGGCGGAGAGGGAGTGGGAGTGAGTGACGGGCTAGGGTTTCGCTCCGGCACAGATATCTGTGGCCCTCTCTCGGTGACTTCGGTAGATGGCTATGATTCTTTTATCACCTTTACCGATGATTATTCCCTCTATGGACATATCTACCCTATAAGAAAGCGTTCAGATGCGCTAGAAATATTTAAGATATATAAACAGGAAGTTGAGAAACAGCATAACACCTCCATTAAGATTGTGCGGTTAGACAGGGGTAGAGAATACTACAGGAAACATGCTAAATATGTTCAAATTAAGGGACCGTTCACTAAGTATTTAGAAGAAAATGGCATTAAGGCACAATACTCCATGCTTGGAGAACCACAGCAAAATGGGGTGGCTGAGCGGCGTAACCGATAATTAATGGATATGGTAAGAAGCATGCTGAGTCATTCTAGTCTACCTGTCGAACTGTGGTTAGAGGCATTAAAGATGGCTGCCCACATACTTAATCGGGTTCCATCTAAGTCAGTTCCCAAGACACCTTTTGAGCTGTGGAATGGGAAGAAACCGTCACTTAATTATTTAAAAATGTGGGGCTGTCCCGCTGAGGCTAAGCTATTTGATCCTCAGCATAAGAAATTAGACTCTAAGACAGTGAGTTGTCACTTTATCGGATACCCTGATAAGTCTAAGGGATACCGTTTCTACTGTCCTGGTCGCTTCACTAAGTTTGTTGAAACCAGACAGGCCGTGTTTCTTGAAAACCCGAAAATTGGTGGTAATTTCCCGAAGAGGGATATAAGTATAGAAGAACTACGGGTTAATCTTCCTGATCCGGATTATCAAACACCTGTGTTTCAGTTCGTACCGCTAGTTATTCCTCAGATAAGCAGCACAGTGGCGCCCACTGTTACTCAGAAGTTGTGGTCCCGGTGCCAGACGTTGGGCACCAGGCGCCAGCAGCAGAGGTACAGGCGCAAGAAGTGCCATTAGCAGAACCTCAACCGGTCACTGAACCTGTTGTGATCGAACAATTAAGAAGGTCTGTCAAGGAAAGGAGATCGGCTATTCCTGATATTTATGAGACATATTTAAGTGAGGATCTATATGATGTCGGTAAGATTAACGACCCTGCCAACTTTAAGGAGGCAGTTCAGAGTGAGAATTCCACTAAATGGATTGAAGCCATGGAAGAAGAGCTCAAGTATATGAGTTCTAATCAAGTATGGGACTTAGTAGAAATTCCCGATGGAGTCAAACCAGTAGGCTGTAAATGGGTCTACAAGACCAAACGTGATTCTAAAGGAAAAGTTGAAAGGTTCAAAGCAAGGCTTGTGGCTAAAGGGTTTACACAGAAGGAGGGGATCAATTATAACGAGACCTTCTCTCCTGTGTCTTCCAAAGACTCTCTTAGGATTATCATGACAATTGTGGCTCATTTTGATATGGAGCTATATCAGATGGATGTTAAGACTGCGTTCCTAAACGGAAATTTAGATGAGACTATTTATATGGTTGAGCCGGAAGGTTTTACCATTAAGGGTAAAGAGCATATGGGATGCAAATTAAGGAAATCCATTTATGGCCTTAAGCAGGCGGCCAGAATGTGGAACTTTAAGTTTGACGAAGTAATTAAGAGATTTAGATTTAGAAGTAATGATGCGGATCCTTGCATCTACATCAAATCCAAGGGTGAAAAGTTAATAATCCTAGTGTTGTATGTTGATGACATACTATTAGCCTGCAACGATAAGGATATGTTACATGAGACTAAGAACTTCTTGTCATCTCATTTTGACATGAAGGATCTAGGTGAAGCCTCGTATGTACTTGGCATTGAGATACACCGAGATAGAGCCAAAGGAACGCTAGGGTTATCTCAGAAAGCATATATTGAGAAAATGCTTAAGAGGTATAAGATGGATAAGTGCAATATATCTCCTGTCCCATTTCAAAAGGGCGATAAGCTTCATAAAGGTCAGTGCCCTAAGAATGATTTAGAAAAGAAAAGAATGGAGAACGTTCCTTATGCATCAGCTATTGGAAGCTTGATGTATGCGTAAGTCTGTACGCGTCCAGACTTAGCATTTGCAACCGGAGTTTTTGGTCGATATCAGTCTAACCCAGGATGGGCTCACTGGGTGGCTGTTAAGAAGGAATTAAGATATTGCCAAGGCACTAAGGATTACATGCTCACATACAAGAGGACAAACGACCTTCGGGTCGAATGTTACACAGACTCCGACTTCGCTGGTGATAAAGATGAGTCAAAATCCACTTCTGGATATGTTTTCACGCTAGCGGGGGGAGCAATTTCATAGAGGAGTGCTAAGCAGTCAGTAACAGCTGGATCTACGATGCAAGCTGAATTCGTGTCATGTTACCATGTCTCGGGACAGGCAATGTGGCTTAAGAATTTTATTCCGGGATTAAAGATTGTTGATAGTATCTCGAGACCTATCACAATGCACTGCGACAATCAAGCCGCAGTTTTCTTTTGCGGTAATGAAAAGATAAGTAGTGCTTCTAGGCACATCGACCTCAAATTTCTTATCGTGAAAGAAAGGAACCGGGACCGCATAATTAAGATTGAGCATATTGATACTGAGTTAAATATTGCGGATCCGCTCACTAAAGGTTTACCACCACACCTCTTTGAGAGACATGTCGTTTATATGGGTCTGGTGGATAGCTTTGATAAGGTCCTGGTTTAAAGGCCATTAATCTTCCCCAAATAAGAGTAAGAGTCCTGACAAAGTTTTCTAGTGGAGGCTATGGGTAATGTTGTCCCAGTGTGCCGTGGGCCGCTGATGACGCATTGGTCTGGTGTTTGCTGGTTTACTGAGGAGGGATTAAGTTTAAGTTAAGAGTAAGTTTAAGTTTAAGTTGTTGACCATTTGGTCAAGGGGGAGAATGTTAGTTTTCTATTGACCTCGGTCAACAACCGAACCAAAGAAGAGGGGGAGGCTGCGCCTACCCTGATCCGACTTGGTTTTGGGCTTTCATCCAAGCCCAATGTTGCCATGATCGGAAGGCAACCCTAAGCCCAGCATGGGCTCGGCCCCACGGCTCCAGCGCTCATATAAGGGGAGGGGGGGGGGGTTCACGCCTCCCAAGGTTGACCTACGCAACCTAGTCGCCACCACCACCGATCGCTAAGGCGCTGGTAGCCCTGGAAGCTCGAGTTCGCCTTCCCCGGGGACAGTGTCGCTATCGTCCCTAGGGGAACCGCTAGAAGACGCTCAAGGAGAAGCTTCGCTACATCCCTGAACGTCGTCAAGCCCTCGCCGTCATCTCTGCACCATCAGCCATGGACACCACAGCTGCTGGTAATTAACTGAACCCTAATTCCGCATTAGATTAGTTTGCTAGATGTGATCTGTTATTTGACTAGATGATCCCGTTAGTCCTAAGTATTGTTTTGATCTAGATTAATTAGATCTAACACAGGAAGCATGCTGAGCTCCTGATTGTCCAGAAACCTTGGTGCTTTCACCTGCTAGTCAATGCAAATTAATTTTAAACATACAGAGAATACTCTGTAGTTTCTGGATCCTCCACATGAAGAGCAAAGAATAGCAATCGATGCATTCAATGATGGAAAACGGATTAGCTCAGGCCTAACTAATGAATGCCTTTTAGAGGGCGTTAATTGTTTGTTGTTGCGTGCGATGGTCCAAGTCAAAAGAGCAGTTAGGATTCGTGTGGGGCTGCCTGTTCAATTTATAAACTTTTAGTAGAGTACAAGGATAACTCTACATGATCAGCGTTGGCAACAAACATGTTATATAAAATTATGATCTGAACTACAGAAAAATAGCTTAACTTTCTTGTTCCACTAGTGCAATATTATCTGCAGTGAAATGTATTAACACCCAGTACAGTTTTAATATGAAACAAAATTTAATTCTTTATTTCCTAGCAGTCCTTAATGCTATCCCGCATTAGGAATTCAACTACATTCGTTGCATCCTGAATTCTGCATGAGGCTCGTTGAATACATGGTATAGGACAAATGACAACTATTCAATTTTGCATGTCTTAATCAAACATAACTCGTTGATGCTCAAAACAGTTTGCTAGATGGTAGTTTGTACTACTAAATTGGCCTTCGCAATAAAGAGTATTTATGATTACTAAATACTCCTTAGTGCTCCACTGTACTAGTACACATTCAATGGATCCAACACAACTGCTAGTTCTGTGCATTAATGCTTTGCATACATTGGTTTTCTCACTCAAATTCTAAGGCCAGTCTCAATGGGCCTTTCATCAACATTAAATAAGAAGCCATATCAACAAAATAGATGACATGGCACATCAATTAAGATGAAAGAGGAGAAGTTCCTTTCATTCTAATGAAAGGAAGTTGGCACAGTTTCATATATATGAAAGCTTATTGAAAGACCCATTGAGAGCAAAAACTTTCATCCTAACATGTTTTGACCAATCTCAATGCAAGAATTTAATATTATACTTTGCTATGAAACCGTGAGATGAAATTGTGCATTGAGAGAGACCATTTCATTTATCATATGAAAACTCTAAATCTGATGTGACAACTTTGAAGAATGTGAAATGAAAGTATCCACTGAGACTGGCCTAAATATACAATACTAGTAGATAGAATCTTCATAAATTTTATACTATTTTCAATGTCAATGTGTATGGAAGAATGGGAAAGTTCAGACTTGAAGTTAAAGAGACGCAGAAAAAAGGGCTGACAATGCGCTATAATATGTAAAGAGGCCGTTAAGTTACAAAGAAAACAACCGAGCAAACGATAGGGAAAGCAGAACCAATAAACTAGGAATAGTGAAACAAGATAATGATATTATCACTCCCACGTTCTAGATGTTATCACTCCCAAAAAAATACAATATCATACACTAATTTGGAAGTAAATATTCTCTAAAGAATCCATGCAAACATATGCATCGGTAAATAATTAATCATAGCATTTCTCAATTTTTTTATATATTCCACAAAATACAGTTTTCATATGAGAGTTTACATAGAACCAATCCCAGCACTTCCATTGGGTATTTTATTGGCAAAACAGATGTTTTTCTTGTATCATCAACTGTAAGGCAAATAAGAACAAACTGCTAAAATGCTACCAAATTTTGCACTTGAAACCTCAACTCAATATGGATGTAAAAGAGAGAACTTTATATTAGATCGTATTGCACGATTTCTCCTCTGTCAGTTTTGATATAATTCGCCCGAGTCTGAGTGTTTTTCTTCTGTAAAAAACTATTTTCCCATTATGATCATGCAGACAGGCTTCAACCTGACTGAAACTGCATTGCATGCGTAAGATACAAGCACCTAGCACACATATATATTCAGATATACGAACAGTTATGACAGGAGAATTACCTGTATATGATTATAAACTAGATGAGTGCCTGCTTGTTGAATGGAAACTCAAATAATGGCAATACAGATCTTCAACCAGCCACCAAGCCTAAAATAATCATACCATGAACTGTACGAATGCAATTATGCTTAGATGATTCCATCCTCGGAACGGGCTCCTCCATGACATATGAACAAGCATGAACAGATCCGTCTACAAAATATCCTCCAAGATGGATGTGAGCGCAAACAACTCCATCTTTTAAGTAGTAATAAATCTAACAGTTCCACTTTAACACAACCTAATTTCGTAAATGGTTTCCTTCTCTCCCTGGATGTTGTGCTGAAATATATATTGCAAGTAACCTGAGTGCCAGTAGTGCTTTGAAAATGGTCATTTCCAATAAGAATTCGAAGTTCTATGATTGATTTCACTCACAAATATGTGCATCTTGACTTCTGTATCTTCTTGCCCAATAATTTTGACTAAAAACAGCCACACATAATAATCAGAGTTCTACCAATCTTGCTTAGTACAGAACAGTTTCTTTCATATAACAATGTAGACACCATCTCATGCTCTTTCTTCTAATGTCACAGGATTGGAAGGCAGTTCTATAAGCCAAATGTGCAATGTTAGGACAATAAGAAAACAATATCAATCCATAGGCTGATTCTAGATTCAAGCTATCCATGCATCGTTGCTAACATGTTATTTTCATTCCACTGCTGAACTAATTATGTGGCTCATGGAAAAGGAATGGAGGCATTCTCAGAACATTCCAATCACATTCAAAATTTATCCATCCGACTAGAAGTGAAAATAAATGCTTTATAATATTTCGTTTACCGTTAAGGGCTCCAAAATATAGTTGAGAAATATGTCATAGAGATGCAGAACAGCATGTTTTACTTCACCAGAATGAAGATCACCTAAAACTTAAAGAACACCCAAGAATCAACATATAGCTAAAACCAGCATTCTTGCTAACTGATACTGCCCAACTTCCACACTGAGCCCATCCAATTTCCGCCTACTTGCATAAATATAGCTTAAATCACCATTAAGATTTAACTTGTTACCTGCAATCCATGCCGCGGTCTATCCCATTAAGTAATTGTCAACATCCACATTAGTAGGTACTTTGCATGCTTTGGATAAGCATTTTAATTTTCAACAACCTCCACCAGAGTATGTAGCCCTAAGAGATGCTAAATGCCTCTGGTGGAAAACCGTTTGTTCTGAAATTCCTACTCAAACACATAATGCTTTGACCGAGCTGTGTCAGTGCTGTAGCTACCTTAGTTTTCTTTTCTTTTTTTTCGGATGAAGAGACCTTCTGAAAACCACTGCTCCAAACAGACAAGACGGTTCCTTTCTATTACTCACCCAGGTGATTTGCACAGAGCAACCTTAAGCATCATCAGTAACTAGCATAGAGTGTGGATGACAGCATAATCCTGTCTCAAAAACAGCTCAGCAAAACACCCAAACAGGAAAACGGCAACAGCCAGCTCCAATAAAGATATGATCTCACTACTGACAGTCCCAATGTGAACCAGGAAACACATTCATATACCAAGAACCATTCATGCAACACCTTCAGCGATTTCGGTTCTGAATTTCTCTTAGCACAGCAGCATCCCACATCTGCATCCCCTCAGACTCAGATTCGAAACAAGCGCCAAGACACTTGGGATTAGGACACCCTGCCTCCCGGGGCTGAGAACACCCGTCGATCGCATCCACCAAACGAGCAAGCTCCCTCTGAAGCATTTCGTCGAACACCTGACCTGACACGCGTGTGTAGTGACGTCAGGGGGCTCAGCTCGCTGGGGCCTGGGGAGTGGCGGAGGGAGCTTGATCCGGGAGGCGGTGGGCGATACGCCGACGTCGCCGCGGATACGAGGCTCGGCGTTCGTTCTTCCCGGCCGAGGTGGACACACACACGGGAGGGGATCAGGGGACGACGACGCCGCTGCCGAGTTTGGGACAGGGGCGGGCAGCGCGCGTTGATTCTTTTGACCGGGTAGGTTCCATATTAGACAGAGAAGGTAATTCCAATCTTGCTGGAGCAACTCAACATCTTCAGAGAAGAAAATGATTGTTAGAGCTCAAATCAAGTGACCCATCAGGCTACTACAAATTTGAGTGAGAAATGACTTCGTCTTGCCCCAGCAAGATATATCAATTCCATGTTTCTCACACGAACCTGGTGTTCTCATAGGATACGCTGCCTTTAAGAATGCCACATGCAACTTTGTACGATGATCTTTGTGCTGAGATCTGAATGTCAAAGTTAAAAACTGATATATTTATGCTAACTCCCACATTGTCAATCTTTATGAACTTTCAACTATTGAATATCAAAGTTAAAAACTGTTGACTAATGATGTAACTAAAACTAACTATATTCTGAGATGGAGGAAATTTTTTGAAAAAACAAAGTTCAAATCTTCCTTCTTGGAAAAAAGGGACATGCCATTCAGGAAACTTTATTTCACAATGTATGACAATTGACCAAGTGGGCTTATAGCATGCACACTTTTTATTCCAGCAAGTCGGTTGCAACAACATAATTCATGTTTGGAATAGGTGATCAATTGTAGCCACTATGATTAATCAACTATATTTTTCAGCGATGTCCATGATGCATCGTGTTACTTCATCAGGTTTGGAGAGCATTGCCATGTGATCTGCGTCGTCGATCTCTTTCACCTCTTCCACTGGGTTGTTCAAGATCATCCACCTTTGGACCCCTTCTGGTATCGATCGGTCTTGTTTGGCGACAATGTAGAACTTGTGCGTTGAGCCGTATCGTTCTTTGGAGAGTGGTTTCTGGATTTGTAGGTCTTCAAGGAACAACGAACCAACTCTTATTAGAGATTTTGCGAGTGTCTTATCCTGCAAAATATTTTATTACACGGGGGAAGTTATTAGCTAACTATCATGTACTCCCTCCGTCTCTAAATATAGTACCCTTTTGACTTTCAGACATCACGTTTGACTGCTCGTCTTATTCAAATTTTTTACACAAATATTTTAAAAAATATATTTTTATTAAAATATCTTCAATGATAAAACGAATTATAAAAAAAAAATTGCATAAAAAATTTGAATAAGACAAGCGGTCAAATGTGATGTCTAAAAGTCAAAAAGGTACTATATTTAGGGACGGAGGGAGTATATTCCAAAGACACTGGCAGTGGTTGCGACGGTCCATTTGATTTGTTTTACTATCATGTTAACCAAACTTCTAATATATATGTTAACCAAACCTCTATGTGTCGCTAAGAAATATGTCACTGATTAAAAGTAGTACTATAACAAGGTGGATTCCTTATTTCATTGGAACAAATATATAAATAGTACCCACATATACACATATATAACCACAAATAATACAAAACGGAAAGAATATAAATAAAGCACCTTGCATACTAGTGAAATATACCTCATTGGAGCAGAGTTGGTAGACGTTTTGTTCGATATATTGTGGACCAAACATAAATGAAGCCGGAAGATTACCATCTTCGTCTTGAGGTTTTATCTCATTATCTAACTGGGGTGTCCGGTTGCCCTCTGCATTCTGTAAGGTAGAGAGTAACCACGTATAATGAAACTCCAATTTCACAGTATGCTTTGAATAAAGCAGGGGAGACCTTTTGTCTAAAAAAAGATGGGTAAAATGTTAAAGAAAGTGAAAACAGGGCTGTGGCACGATGCAGTGACCGCACATATTTTGAGCAGGCCAGTATTATTGGACTATATCAACAAACAATAAAGCCCACTAACAGATTTCTGTTCTCTCCTAGAGAAGTAATCACTTGTTATACTTGCGATAAAAGGTAGTAATCACTTTGGTATGTTATTCTTATGGGTATCATACGAATGACATAATGAGGCCCCTTCAGTACCGTAGACCTTGTAAATGTTACTCCGTATATATGGAGTTTGTTGAATCCTAAAAATTCGCCGCAAGAAAAAAAAAAGTTGAGTCCTACAAACAAATTGTTTTTCAGTAATTCTTTCCCTAAAAGAACGGTCCATTGACAAAATAAAATCAAACGGGCACGAGGTGGCCGTCAGACGGCTACAAAACTCAAATGCCCCTTAGTTTTTCCGGTCCAAAAACAAACTATTTTTTCAGTAATTCATTCCCTAAAGAAATCTCATTGATCGACGCAAATCTAAGCATTCATGCATTCACTTACCTTGAGGACCACGCGCGACGGCGGCGACGTGCGGTCCGGCATGAAGACGCAGAGGAACACGGCGGCGGCGACCTTCTCGGTGAGCTCCTCCGCCGCGAGCGCGACGCTGAGGCCGCCGAAGCTGTGCCCGACGAGGATCGCCTTCTCCCCGTCCGGAAGCGACCGGAGCAGGTCCAGCAGCGGCGCCGTGTAGTCGCGGAACGTCGGCACCTCCCGCAGCCGGCGCTCGTCGACGCCCGACGCGGCGAGGTCCGGCGTCAGCACGCGGAAGCCCGCAGCCGCGAGCGACGGCGACGAACGCAGCCGCGCGGCCACCTTGTACCAGCACCAGCCGCCGTGGCAGGCACCGTGGACGAGGACGATGGTCTTGACGCTGGAGCTGCTAATCGGGGCCGCATCCGCCATTATTGGTGTTTGCAAACACACAAGTGCTGTTGACGCATATCTTTACTACACATAAAAATAGGAGTTGGTGGTGTCCGGTTCGCGGTCGTCGTCGTCGTCCATCCATCCCTCCTCACGCAGACGCGCCAACTGGTGGGTCCAGATTGGGCTCCAAAAATATCTCCCAGTCCCTCTCCATCCCCGCACCCGCACTCCCATCCCTTCCCCGGCTCCAGCTCGTCGGAAACGAAATCGTAGCTCACACACCTGCACTCCCATCCCTCCACCGGCTCCTCATTCGCGTATTCCGCTGGCTGGCAGGTCGAGGTGGAGGAGGAGGACGACGACGACGGGCTCAGCAGGGGACTTCAACGAGGACCGAGCGTCGAGCGACCTGGGCTCCAGATCGGCAGAGCGCATGCGGTGCGAGAACTGGCTATTGCGGCAGCTTGAGTAGGAGACCGCAGCGTCTGCAGCTTATGCTGCGATTGCGACTGGAGGAGGCAGATGCGCTGGAACTTGTGCTCCAGCGGTGGGAGCGCAGTTTGCTGCGAGATGGCGGCAAACCGGCCAGCACCGGTGACTGAAACACGGGTTGAACAGCGGCCTACGGCATCCTTAGAGAGCCGCTTGCAATTTGCAAAGCTTACTTTTGCTACTGGCTTAAAGCATCTCTAAGAGAGCCCCATAAACCTCCCTTAAATTTAGTTATTGAAATTTTAGGGAAAAAAATAATTTCTAACAGGGCCCCAAAACAACCCCCAACTTTCCCATAGTCCCTAAACTCCCCTCATTTGTAGCTACAAACATGGGAAGAATTGGGGCCCCTATTCCTTCTTTTTTCACTACAATTAATGTTTTTTTCCTCAAATGCTGACGTGGCCTAATTAAATTTGTTTTGATCCACTTTTAGGGAGGGATTGTTGGAAGAGGGAGAACAAATTGCCCCTCATAATTTTTTTGTTGCTCCTAAAAACAAGTTTATGAGGCCAATTTTATGGGGTTCTCTTGAAGATGCTCTATTTGATCTTTTATCTTGTGGTATAATTGTATATCTAGCTTATTATACTGTACATAGGTACCGTAAAGAACCAAACTTCTATTCGTCCACAGTTTGATTTTGAGTAAAAATTTATTTTTTTTGCGAGGGATTTTGAGTAAAAATTTATAAGTTAATTTCGTTCCATAGTGATGGTTGTCTTCTTCTTTAGCTTGATTTAAACACAGAACTTAGATTTGATCTCAAGTTTAGAAAGCTAAAATTGTGATAAACAATAGATTCAATTTGTCTCTGACATTTTTGTCTTACACTTCTACATTTTTTCTCGCGTGTCATGATCGTGTCATACTAAAAATTGATAACATTGTCTGTCTATTATAAAACAAGAGTATGTTTTGTTGTTTATTTTGTTTAAAAAATCCGTAGCAACGCACGGGTATTAGGCTAGTATATACAGTAGGGAGGCATCACTGTCACGTACTCATGTTTGACATTGGGAAGTGGAGGGGCGGCCGGCGGCGGCCAATATATTGAAAGGTCAATTGATTTATTATTACTATGCAAAACCTATGAAATAAAATAGAACGAAGGATGATGCACCGATGGTTGGTGCAGCGCTCAGCGGCTGCTATGGGCGAGGCGGCGGCGTCAGCCCGCAGCCGCCAGCGACGGCGAGGAGCGCAGCCGCGCTGCCACGGTGCCACCTTGTACCAGCACCAGCCGCCGTGGCAGACGCCGTGCACGAGGACGATGTGCTTGACGCAGGAGCTTCTGGTCGGGGCCTAATCCGCTATTGGTTCCAGCTTGCATACACACAATTAAATGTGGTGTCGATGCGTATGTAGGGATGAAAACGGATCGGAGCGGAGCGGATATTGTCTTCCCCATATCTTAATCTATGTTTTTGTATCGGATTCGGAGCGGAGCGGATAGTAGACGGATGTGGATATGGATATGGATTTTTTCAGATGTTGGAAATGGTGCGGAGTCGGAGTGGATGCGGATCGGAAGTGAACATAAATAGATGGATAATATGTATATAAATATAGCCTTATATATACACTAAAAAACACCATATAAGATACTATATAGAAAATAAGAGTAACTAGTAGTAGTTCTACATCATTTCATCACAAAAATATAAGTTTTAGTCGAACAAAAAAAAGATACTTTAGGTTAATATGTCAAGTATTTAATATATAGAGTGAACTTTGTTGGGAAAATCGGATAATTCTATTTTAGACATCGGATTATCCATCTTAATTTATCGGATAATCCATATCCGTCGGATTTTGCTAATTCTATATCCTATCCTAAATCCTCATTCAATCGGATTCGGATTATTCATATCCGCTAGGATATCTAAAACCCTTTTCCAAATCCTCAAAAATCGGATTTGGATCGGATCGGAGTCTGAAATTATCCACACCACTTTCACCCCTATTCACCAGGGCGGCATCACTTTTCCTGTTTAAAATTGGGAAGTGGAGGGGCGGCCGGCTACTATCGAAAGCTCAGTTTGATTTATTATTTGTACAAAACTTGCCAAAAAAAAAAAGGACGAAGGATGACGCAAGGATGGTTGGCAGCGCTCGGCTAACGGTGATGTATACAAAACCTATCATTAACTTTAATGATAGGTTTTGTATACATCACCGTTAGCCGAGCGCTGCCAACCATCCTTGCGTCATCCTTCGTCCTTTTTTTATAGCCGGCCATAGAATAACTTATTCTGTGTCCACTTTTGTATCGTAATTTACGACACTCGTGTATAGTGATTTATGATATTTTGCATCGTGCTTTACTACACTTTTACCATGGTTCTTCGTTCAAAACGTATGTGAATACTGATGTCGTAAATTTGTTTAAATTTGTCATAAATTCATGATAAAATTATCGTAAATTGTGTTATCGTAATTTACGACATTTGACTAGTGATTTACGATAAATTTGTGATGCGTTTTAGTAAACTTTTGTCGTAAATTTGCATGTGACACGTGTCCTAGAACATGATGTTGTAAATTTCATTCAAAATTATTATAAATTGGTGATAAAACAAAAGTGGCTATAGAATAAGCTATTCTATAGTCGGCTATAGAATATCCCGTCCCTATGTAAATTAGGATACAAAAGTGGCCACAAAATAAGTTATTCTATGGCTGGCTATAAAATAACAGGTATATATATATATATATATATATATATATATATATATATATATATATATATATATATATATATATATATGTGTGTGTGTGTGTGTGTGTGTGTGTCTTTGTGCACTTGTGGTACATTTAAGCCGCGTTGGGATCAAAGGATTTTCAAAGGAAATACACAGGAAATGGTTCCTCAGGAAAGGAACCGTATAGATGCGTTTGGAATGAAGGAACGGTTGCTTCCTTTCCGGAGGAAAGGAAGCGGACGACGTGCAAATCACAGGAAATAAAACATCCAATGGAAACCAAGGAAATCGTCGCTGGCTGCCTTCTCCCACTTCTGCCATCTCCGCCTCCTCCTCTGTAGCCTGTAGCGTAGGATTTTGGTGCTGATCAATTTGAGGGAAGTGCAGAAATCTCGCAAAAAAGCTCTAATTCGCCAGATTTGACACTAGATCCCACAAGATCTCTCATTCCTCAACCCATTTTTCTATTCTTCAAGGCCTGTCGCTGCTTCGGGCAGTGGAGACGAGAGCTCCATAGAGCAACAATGGCGCTTCACTGTTTTCCTTTTTGCTCTGCGTGTGAACGCGAATGGAGGGAAGAAGGACTCAAGGAGGTTGTTCCACATGTTAAATTGCTAGGCTCACACAATTTATATTAGGCTATGGGTACATTTGCACATCTCTCATTTTGCAGTTTTTAATACATACAGTACATAATTACCTCTCTGTTTTAGAATTTAGCCATTGTATATTGTATCTTTTATCTAGTCTAGAATTTGGCTCTAATAGCTTTTACTATTTTTCCAATTATATTCGTATGTTACAAATCCTGCAATCCAAACACCAAGAGTTCTCTATTCCTTTGTTTTTCATTCCTGTGGTTTTCTAACTTTTCTCATTCCTGTGTTTCCTCCGTTCCTGCATTTTTTCCTGTTCCTGTGTTTTTCATTCCTTTGTTCCAAACAGGCCCTTAGCATTTAGGATATGTGCTCACTAGTACATTGTGGGGGTTAATGCTATATCTACTTCCACACCGATCCCATCCAATTTGCTTCCACTTTCACCGGCACACGATTAATTTCTACCGCAAACATCATGCATTAAGATTTCTACCGCAAACATCATGCATCAGGTAATATTCTTTCCTAAAAAAAATCAAGTAATTGCTGATATCCAAATTATTATGCTTTTTGCATGCTTTGGAAGAGCATTTCGATTTTCAACAACCTCCATAGGCATAGGGTATATATATACCCTAAGAAATGCTAAATGCATTTGGTGGAAAATCATTTGTTCCGAACTACTGGCCCATGTAATGCTGTAACGGAGTTTCAGTGCTCAAGCTACCTTTTTTTTTTTTCCAGTCGTAGGGACCTTCTGATAACCACTGATCAAAACAGCCCAAGACTGTTCCTTTATATTAGTCAGCCTGAGTTCCGTCCTTCAGCATCATCAATCACAAGCATAGAGGGCATGTTTGCTTCAAACCCAAACAGGCAGCCAACTCACCCAAGCATAGAGGGCATGACGAAATTATTGTTCATCCATCATTATTTTGGAGATTTTTCTCATTTTCGGCCAACTTCATGACATTTTTAATGTTTCGCTACTAGCAATCCATATTTGTTTTAAAAACCGTATACCTCGATGAAATCACTACGCAATAGCGGACGGAAGTGGAACAAAGGTTGCGAGCTAGAGGCAAATATCTTATTTGTGCCTGCCAAATATTGTTGCCCATGTTGCTGACAGCAACATAATGACTAACATGTCAATACAATTTTGTTAGTTGAAGAAATCTTTCGTAGGTAGACCAAGAGCTGGCGCATGGCGCAGAGCTTCATAGGATAAACGATGCATTAGACAATAAGTTGGCAATCTGCATTTCTGAAGGTATGAAACGGCCAGTAATACCAATTCAAGTTGCAAAGCTTGCAACTGAGGGCAGCATGGTTCTTCGCCGGCACATATACCAGTCCTTCCTAGTTGGAAGGAGTGCAAGAAGGATCCTTCTTATCTGTGTGACTACATTGTGAAAGTTTCTGTAAGTATTAGCTACTAATGTCTATACTAAACTGACTCTAGTTGACTTGTTGTATCAAGTTTTGCTTATGATTTGTATTCTCTTTTTCCCGTATGTTTTTCTTTACTAGCAAAATTTTTGCATGGACATCACCAGCAAGGTAGTGAAAGATGCATGTGTTGACATGCTGAAATCCGACACTTGTCAGTTGAGTGATATAGGTTGAAGAGAAGTACTTTAATGGTGTACTAACGAATAAAGTAACGACAACATCACATGTGTCATCTATGACACATGAGCAATAGGGACAACCGGTGAAGATATGGTTAAATCCAAAAACACAAGGCATGACAGGACTTCAAATTGCCTCGTTCCTCTTGTCAATGCCGCAAATAGTCAAAGACAAGATTATTAAGTCCTTTTGGTCACAATCTCACATAAATGTACCTTTTGCAGGAAATATGTCTTATAAAGCAACACAACCGTGAGAAAATCCAGTTTCATCATCGCACAAGCTCCTGGTGCTACGTTGCACAGGTCCATGCCTTGGTATGGAACCGATCACTGGACGTATGTGATTACTACTCATGAAATCATGTCCCTGTTATTTGTTCTAAGCTAATATTAGACATTTCTTTGCATTTTGTTTTGAGAGATAAATATAAAGATGAAGACCCTAACTGTTCAAAGAGTTTCATTTATCACAAAAACTAGGTTTCATTAGCGAGCCAGTACAGAAAGCTATTGTAAGTGCTTCTTTGCACTGGGTTAAAGTCATGTATATATTGACTCATTTATGCAATAGGTTCAAGTCATGTGAATGTGAATTGTGGCAACATCTGGCTTGAATGTTTGTGATGATCTAATCACATGGCTTGATATGATTTGTGATGAATTGGGCACGACGATTTTTTGATGAAAAAAGATGGGCCCAGAACAGCCACATGTGCCAATAAGAATATGACACGTGGAGTAATGAGAGTATGACATGCAGACCAACAGGGAATGAACACGTGGATCAATAAGAAAAAGACACGTGGACAAATAGGGAGCGGACACGTGGACAAATTAGAAAGTGACACATGGACCAATTCGGAGAAGACACGTGGACAAGTGCTACATGGACCATTCGAGAGAGGACACGTGAACCAATCAAAAGAAAACACATGGACAAATAAGGAAGCTCCACGTGGACCAATCAGGAGAGGACACGTGGACCAATAGTAAAATAACACGTAGACCAATCGGAATAGAACACGTGGACAAACAATAAGGTGACACGTGGACCAGTAGAAAAACAACATATGGACCATTCAGGAGGTGATACGTGGACCATTGGAGCACATGACACGTCGGCGATCAGAATCGACATCTGGACCAACAGGAAGCTGACACGTGAATCAGCCACGTCATCCTGCCAGCGTGGCATTGCTACCACGTCGGATGACATGTCATCCTGTCAACGAGGCAGTATATATGTATACGAAGTACAATATCATAAATCATGACTAACTACGCTCGACTGGCGACGGACGCAAAAAAGTCATAAATCATGATTTATGACGAATGTTTCATCACTTGCAGTGGTTAATGACATCCGAAAAACATCATTAATCAGTAGATCTATTCTAGTGAGGTCCCAGGCACTAGATTTTGAGCCCATGGGGCTGAGATTCCTTGCCTGCCCCAGATAGAAAGCAAACACGCCCCCAAGTGCCGATTGCCACATTACGTCATCACCCTATGTGATCCTCCCCAAATAGAAAACGGCAACTGCCAGCTTCAATGAAGATACGAACCCGTAAACCCGCATTGTGCTGCATATCTTTCGGTGATTTTAGATCTGAATTCCTCTTGAAGCATCCCGCATATGCATCCCCTCGCACTCAAAACAAGCTACATCCTGGGCCGGCACCACAATTGCGCCCTCGCCACTCTTGGATATGGCTGTCAAGTGCCCCCACCAACAGATCTGGGTGCCGCCACCAGCCCACCACCATGCCCCCACGAGCATGCGGGAGTGGGACTATTCAAAACATAGTTGCCTTGAGGACTCTCGCTCATATCTCCCATTAAAAGGTGATTAATGGTTCATTAATTCAAGTGATCTTCCAAACATTATGTAAATAAAAATTATGAATGGGATTATGAGTTGCGAGAATTAACTAGCCTCCACAAAAGGACGCCAAAAAAAAGATAGTTGAATGTTACAAGTCTTTTAAAAAAAAAGGAAAAACAGTACAGAGATGAGATACTCACAAACACAAGAACTCACACTATGAATATACGCACGCAACCTACCCTTATTGGCGCTTTCGAAAGACTGGGCTAGTTAATTTTGAGATTCACAAAGTCACCATAAGCGTCTTGTTATCGACGGAGACGTCGTCGATGTCTAGAGCAGGTAGGTATGTTCCACCACACAAACCTAAGTTGTAAGGCTTTGTAATGTCAAACAAATCTTCATCCCAATGTACATCTCACTATTAAGTCTTTTAGACACATTTCCCTTTCTACATTGACGAGAAGGCGAACAGGCGGCGATCGAGTCGAGAAGCTTCCGGCGTCGGAATCCTTGATTCCCTACCTCCTCCGGCTGCTCGCCAGCCCCGGAGGAGGCGGAGAATTGGGTCACCGGCATCCAGAGTGTATATATACCCTACTATGGCTTAGGTTTAGCTAGACTAGGGTTGGATTTTCTCACGGTAATGCATTTCTGTTATGATTTTGGTGGGCATCGAGTAAAATTGGGTATAGAGGATTTAGTAATCTGGGTTTTACTCAACCGCTTTTTCTCGATCTGTTGGGGATGCTTTGACGTGGACTTAGGTTTCAGCAGGCCAACTGAAGTTTTCTTCACAACTACAACACCACCCGTCAAATTTCTGTAACCACCGTCATCATTTAAAATAGGAAGAAGTCCATTTTACTACCCTCAAGTATCCATATAGTTTTTTGTAAAATAATTGTTGGTCTAATTTACTACCCTGAACTATCTAGATTGGTTCAATTCACCCCCTTGTGAATTTTTACTTTTTTGTTTCTCTTTGTATGGGTTATATTTGAAGCTAAACTTTTGTAGGATTGTAGATGACATCATCCTCTATGCTATAAAAACTGTTTTAGATTTTTGTAGAAATATTTTCTTGCATTATTCTATTTTATATGTCGAATTTGTATTGCATACTTTCTACATAATTTTTTTTTTAAAATTCTATAAATATTTTTCTAACATAAGATATGTTTTAACCTATAATCAGACAAAATTTTACACTCAAACATGATGTGTACCTAGAGATACAAAAAAAAAATTCATGGGGGAGTGAATTGAACTAATCTAAATAGTTGAAGGGAGTAAAATGGACCAAATATTAGTTTAGGGGGTTAAGTGGACTACATGGATACTTGAGGGTAGTAAAATGGACTTCTTCCAAAATATGGATGTATTACCAATTTCTAGATAATAAACTTAATATTCCTTCTTAGAAAAAAGAGAGACAAGCACTTTCAAGAAATTAACTTTGTTTTGAAATTGACCGAACACTCGAACAGGCTTATAAATTGCACTCATTAATATTATTTGTATGCTTAGCTAGTTGATAGCAACGTCATTAGTGATTGAAATATGTCACCAATAGCCACAACGACGTACGATTGATCAATTGTAATTTTTAGTAATGTCCACGATATATTGTGCTACGTCATCTGGTGTGGAGATCATTGCCATGTGATCTGCTGTCTCTATCTCTTTCACCTCCTCCACTGGGTTATTAGACACCATCCACCTCTGAAGCCCTTCAGATATCGCTCGGTCTTGCTCGGCGACAATGTAGACCTTGCGCACTGAGCCATACCGGTCCTTGGAGAGTGGTTTCTGGATGTTTAAGTCTTCAAGAAACAGTGAACCAACTCTCATTAGAGATTTTGCAAGTGTCTTATCCTGCAAAAATAATTTTATTACGCAAGGTAGTCAGTCAAGTTACGCTGCACGTTGTACTATAATATACGACCGAAGACACTTGCAGTATGCATATTCCAAAGACACTTGCAGTAGGCTCTTGATTCTCAAGAAAAAAAAGACACTTGCAGTAGTTGCAACGGTCAGTTTCATTGCTGCTGCCAAATCTTTAACAGTAGGCTATCCGTATTACTTGAACTGGGTTAATTTGTATTATGCCTATGTCACTATGAAACACATCATAGATTAAAGGCAAAATTGTCCGAGGCACACTGATAAACAGTGGCTTCGTTGTATCACACCAACAAAGTAGAATTTGTTTGCAACATACTACAATTTTGAGAAATTTCGTTTGTGACACATAATGACTATTTATTATTTAACAATTATTGCATTAATATATTGCATTATCTTGCATTAACAACTATTTATAAAATATATTAGAATTTGAAATTTGACATCAATATATTGCATTATCTTGGAGCCAAAGTTTTTCAATTGTTTGCATGTTTTGCTTGACAAATTATATTAAAACAATGAACAAAAGATGCAAACAATCGAAAAAATCTGGCTCTATTTTTGAATGATAGATAATGCAACAATTTACATTGATGCCAAGCTTCAAATTCTAAAGTATTTTTAAATTGAGATAACAAAGTTGAAAAATAATTGTTAAATGATCATTGTGTGTCACAGACATGAATTCTCAAAATTTTAGTGTGTTGCAAACAAGACTATGTTAGTATGATATGAACGAAGCTAGCACTGGGCGTTCGGGTTACCCGAGCAGTTCGGGTCGGGTAATTCGGGGTTTCCAAAATTCGGGTTTTGAGAAACAGCACCCGAAATTCCTCGAAAAAAAGAAGAACCCAACAATTCGGGTACCCGATAGTTCGGGTTCGGATTCGGGTAATCCCGATTTACCCGATCCCCTCTCCCTTCCAACGGCAGCAGCGCCGCCCGCCGTCGAGGTCCTGCGCCGGCTCTCGCTGTCGTTCCGTGAGGACATGGCCTCCAGCCCGCTCTCGCTGTCGTGCATCAGGGCAGCAGCGCGATGTGCCGAGTTGTGGGGCGGCAGCAAGGCGTTGCTGGCCGCGGCGGTTGCGCCTTCCCTCGGCGACGTGGGAGAAGGGAGGAAGCTGGAGGGGCAGGCGGCGGTGAGCACCGATGGCAGCTATTGCAGCGGGCTTCGGTTTTTTTGGATTCTTAGATGCAGCGTACATGGAGGCAAGTGAGGTGGCTGGTGTGCGGCGCTCGCGTGGAGCTGTGGCCGCAGGGCGTTTTTATTTTCTTGAGATGGTGGCTGCAGGGCGTTGGTTGGCAGGAGGCAACGTGAGGCAGCTAGGGTTGGGATGTTTTGGGCTGGGCCAAAAGCTAAAGGTGAATGGGCTGCTGTACATTCGGGTCAATCGGGTAAATCGGGTACCGTAGGCAAAGACCCGATTTGACCCGAACTTAATTCGGGTTTCATGACTTCCAACCCGAGACTTAACATCGGGCATCGGATTTCGGGTATATCGGGTTCGGGGTCGGGTTTTTCGGGTTCGGATTTCGGATCTCGGGTTTTGTGCCCAGTGCTAAACGAAGCCACGGTTTCTCAGTGTGTCTGCGACAATTTTCCCTAGCTAAATTAAAAGTACTACTATAATGACATCGATTTCTTAATTAGTCGATCAATTTGCACATATAAATAGTACTCATATATTATATATATAAGTAAAACACATTGCATATGAGATATACCTCATTGGAGCAGAGTTGGTAGACGTTTTGTTCGATGGTTTGTGGGCCAAACATAAATGAAGCTGGAAGTTTACCGTCGTTGTCTGGGGGTTTTATCTCATTATCTAACTGGGGGACGTCCCTGTTGCTCTCTATCGTCTGTAAGAGGAACCAATATTAGATTAAGAACGCACCTAAAAGTACATATGTTGTCAAAATGGGCTACGTGGTGGGAATATGAAAACGGGCTAAGGGTTAGAAATTTATTCTTTTTTTTTCGTAGAAACCATACCGCAGCACACATGCTGTCGTAACCAGCATCCTTGGGTCCCGGCACTGATCAACCGGTGGTCTAACTTTCAGGACATATCACTACTTAAAACTAGAATATCCCTATGTGTTTTGTAAAAATCACACAAAAAAGTTAGACATTGCCCTATTGGTCCAGCTTTTTTATTGACGGAGATAACCGCTGCCCACGGGCCTACCTGGTCCAACCCGCAAAAGGCCGAGAAACCTTATCCCCTATCCATTCTTGGTGTGTTTTCTGACAATTTGAACTTTTTTGAAAAAGTTTTGCATCTTTAGACCTTTGAGAACAATTTGTCTAGGAATGGACTTTTTTCTGAGTGCCGCATGTTTTGATGACCAGGTCATATGAGTGGCCGTCAAATGATTTTGGCGCCTACTCCTGCACATGAGCACTGGCCGTCAAATCATTTTGGCGCCTACCCCTGCACATGAGCACGCGCTCAGATGTTGAATTAGCGCGGTAAGCGTCAGAACCATTGATGACCGAGTCCCATGGGTGGGCGTCAAATGGTGCGGCGCCCACCCACTTGACCTAGTCGCCAAATCATGTGGCGCCAGAAAAAAAGAGATTTATTCCAAGACAAAGTTTTTCTAAAGATCTAAATATGCTAACCTTTTTTTGAAATGTCCAAATTGTAAAATTTCACTCCATTCTCGATCGCCGCCGCCACAGACTCCATATATTTTGCTGGCCCCCAATCTCTATCGTCATCTCGCTGGATACGCAACACCGTCGTGCTCCTTCTCTATCCCGTGGCAACCCCTCCATCTGTACCGCAACTCCCATCCCTTCTTTCAAAAATAGCAAGCCAAATGGAGATCACATCCGTTCTTATAACAAGATCCACAGCTGCCGGATCCATAGCGGTAAGAGCCGGGAGACACCCCCCCACCCCCCACCCCCAGCACTCCTCACCAACCTGCTACTGCATCATTTTCCTCTAACATCAATAACAATGGTAATCTTACCCCCAAAACCCCATAATGGTAGTAGCCTGTCGAAGATATTTCCCCTAGTATCCAAAGACCAACAAGGCCGAGTATACAGATAGGGATAGTCGGACTGGCTCAATTAGGTCCGAGTGGCCAACAATACTAGAAGGAAGGATGCGTCAGTCGGTCGAGTCCTAAACAATGTTTTCGTGTACTATAAGGCAATCATGTTGTAACTGACTAGGATTCTATCTATGTAACCCTGTACTCATGGATATATAAAGCGAGCAAGGATCCTATCAGAAACATCTTCAATATACCACACCAACACATGACGTAGGGTGTTATGCATCTTGTGGCCGGAACTTGTATAAACTCGGCATCTTGTTTTATCATTGTGTTCTTAGTTCTTTGGCGCCCATATATATAAAATCTATCTTGGTCCTAAAATCTCGACGTGCACAATCTCTGGAGAAGGTGATGACTTAGAAGTCAAATCAAGGCACGCATCAAACGGCTTCAAATTCGAGTGAAATGACTAATTATGCATGATGACCTACAGGGGAGGGATATCTTGTATTGTCTCATATAACGTATATAAAGTGCATCAAAATAGCAACATATATTTGAATTAGATGACTTGCATAATTAATCAAAATTTATTTTGAGACCAAATCTTTTTTTTTTAGCATCGGGTTTTAGACATTCTTGATTAATTTGCTTATTTGTTGTCACGTAACCAAAGTAATCACATAAAACTGCTCCCCTGCTCCAAGGCAGAATAATAGGGCTTGATACCCAAACATACAAAAATAAATCAAACTATTTCCTCTGGATTTTTTGTGCATTGAAAAAATCTTTTTGAAATATGCTTTACATGTAGCCAAAATGTCTCACCTCCCTTCTTCCATTCACATGCGCACAGGAAAAGAAAGAAAAAAAACCGCCAATGCTAGGAATCCAACCCGAACAGGGAGCTTGGAAGCCGAACAACTCAACCACCAGACCAGATGCTACTTTGTTGTTGTTGTTGCTTCTGCAACTTTATGATTACAAAAAAAATTGGGATAGCAATTAAACTTGAATCCGATTTGAATACAAACAAGGTCTGAAAACTGAAAAATTAGGCTGAAACATTCGGGCTGGCGACCCTTTATAGACATATTAAGTAGTAGAGATTGATTGCATCTTCTGTCTATATTGTCTATATAGTTTACTATTCTTTCATGTGCAATTTGATATCAGCGCTAAATGTATTTAACCAATTAATCAGTTAGAAAACCCTGTGACCTTGACTGTTGCTTCATGAAAGATGCGATAAACTTAGAATATTATATCGGCAATAAGGTATAACAAACACTGCAATAAGCCTACAATATTGCGGGCAAAAAGGTGGATATCTAATTTTCGATCAATCTGATGTACGACTAAGTGTCTGTTTGGCAAAAAGACTTCGGCTTTGGCTTATTTACTGTAGCACATTTGTAGCTACAGAAAATACACCGGAAAAGCCTCTAAATTATGGCTCATCCGGCTTCTCCAAATTGCGGGCACGGTAGCCCTACGCACTACTCAATGAGAGAGAGAGATTGATCATAATAAGAAGTTAAATTTCTTTTCATAAAAAAAAAGAAGTTAAATTTCTGGTTGTTTCGTGACTAGACGTCCCCGGAAAAGGGTACAAATATGGCCGCACATATTTTAAGCAGGCCAGCATCAGTCATTGGACCTATATCCAACAAGCACTTTCAGCCCATGAACATTCGTTGCCGTGGGGGACTGGCTGGTACAAATTTTAACAGACTTTTGTTCTTTCCTAGAAAAGTACTAATCACTTGTTATGTTACTCGGGGACTCTGTTTAATCATACGAATGACTGAATTAGGAGTAGACCTTATACATGTTATTACTCCGTACGGATGTTGAATCCTAAAAACAACGAACTTTTCATTCAGTAATCCATTCCCCATAAGAAATTCATTCATCGACGCAAATCTATGCATTCGTTCAATTACCTTCAGGAGCCCGTGCGACGGCGGCGACGTGCAGTCCGGCATGAAGGCGCAGAGGAACACGGCAGCGGCGACCTTCTCGGGGTGCTCCTCCGCCGCGAGCGCGACGCTGAGGCCGCCGAGGCTGTGCCCGACGAGGATCGCCTTCTCCCCGTCCGGGAGCGACCGGAGCAGGTCCAGCAGCGGCGCCGTGTAATCGCGGAACGTCGGCACCTCCCGCAGCCGGCGCTCGTCGACGCCCGACGCGGCGAGGTCCGGCGTCAGCACGCGGAAGGACGCCGCCGCCAGCGACGACCGCAGCCGCGCTGCCACCTTGTACCAGCACCAGCCGCCGTGGCAGGCGCCGTGGACGAGGACAATGGTGATCGGGGCCGCATCCGCCATTATTGGTGCTTGCATACACCCAATTGTTGTTGACGCATATATATTCACTACTAGGGCGGCATTACTGTCATGTACTCATGTTTAACAAGTGGAGGGGCGGCCGGCTAATATATACTGAAAGCTCAGTTTGATTTATTATTGATATGCAAAACCTATGAACATAGGACGAAGGATGATGCACCGATGGTTGATGTATACTCTAATGATCATTGTATTGCCTTTTGACACTTGTGGTTACACTTAGTGTTTAGGATATGTGCTCACTAGTAAATTGCCGGTTATGTGTCGAAGAAGGCAATCAGGACTCAACCGTCTTAGAGTAACCACATAATGGAAGGTTGTCGTGTGAGCCAGTATAATTGAGATGCTTACAGAAATGCTAAAAACTGTTTGTAGCACAAAAACACGGCCTAAGTCCAAGCGGTGGCAAAACTAACAGAGAAGGAAGAAGATGATTAATGGGCTGGAAGGAGAAAACGGTATGGTAGCATGACTTATAAAAACCTTTTCGGTCATGAGCCTAAAAACAACATTCACTTAAGTGAGGATTTCTGGGTCCAAGGTGAAAAAGTAACAGATGAAGAAAATGCAGCTTTCGAAGCTGACTTTTCGGAAAGTGAGATAAGAGATGCAGTGTTCGGCTATATCTCTACAGGCAAACAAACACTTGGTAACAAAAGACTCGGCAGCACTCGGCAAAGAGCTCAACGAAAAAAACCTCCAAAAAAATAGCAATTTTTTTAATGAGGATAGGCCCCCACCTGGCAGCCGGCACGTTTTTCTGCGGGGCACTCGACAAAGTTATATTCTTTGCCGAGTGCAAAAAAAAACACTCAGCAAATAGCTATTTGTCGAGTGTATTATTTTTGGCACTCGGCAAAGTTATTATTATTTTTTTTTTGCACTCGGCAAAGGCGTTGTTTTCTGAGTGCCCGAAAAAAAAACTCGGCAAACTTTGATTTTCCGGTAGTGTATGCTGGCGGTGCACCAGATGACTTCTCTTTTCTCTTCTTTGAGAAATTTTGGTCAACCATTAATGATGACCTTATGGCTTTAAATTGGAAGTTTGAGAAGGGAGAGCTCAACATTGGTAGGTTAAATTATGCAATGGTGACCCTAATTCCTAAGGAAGCGGAAGCCAAAAATCTTAAAACGTTATGGCTGATACGCTTAGTCAATTGCAGCTCTAAGATCTTTTCAAAAAGCTCTTAACAATAGGTTGATTAAGATTTGTGATAGATTGTTATCAGTTAACCAAACGGCTTTCATTAATTACATTCTACAAAAGTGTTGTGATAGCGCATGAAATTATTCATGATGCGGTCAGAAACAAGGACAATCACTACGGGAAAACCGTTTTTTTGCCGGGTGGCCCCGGCTTTGCCGAGAGCATTATGTCGGGCACTCGGCAAACCCTGTGTTTGCCGAGAGTGGCTCTCGGCAAAGCCAGGGCACCCGGCGCCACAACTGCTGCCGAGACTAGACCGTCGGCACACAATAACTCTCGGCAAACAAAAAATGTTTGCCGAGAGTCCTACCGCAAGCTCTCGGCAAAGCATCCAAAGGCTCTCGGCAAACCGCGGACTCTTGGCAACATTTGACAGCAGTCAGAAACTCGCGACGCCGTCAGGAAAGTGGGCCCACAGCTGCAGTTTGCCGAGAACGATTTGAAAACGCACGGCAAAAAAAAATCTTTTTGCCGAGAGTATCTGCGCCAGCTCTCGGCAAAGCTGGCACTAGGCAAAAAAAATTTGCCTTTGCCGAGAGCCACGCTCGGCAAACAAATTTTTGCCGAGAGCTGCTCTCGGCAAAGTTATTTTCAATGAATTTTTTCGCGCTATACATTTATTCAAATGAAAATCTTGTAAACTACAAAGTGTTCTAAAATCTTGAGATCTACACTTTCTATTTTGGTTATTTGTTCATTCGAGAAAGTGACAGTAAAATTGTTCAAAAACTATAAACGTCCAAACATGAAGAGATACATTTAAGATTTGTGAACAATGTGCGTACAATTATATCGTATTAAAAAATAATTAAAATAGAAGTTGTAGGTCTTCAAAAGTTACACATCTTTTCTGTTGAACACTTTTGAAATTTGAATTTTCTTCGTCAACGAAAAATACATATAATTTCTTGAAAAGCGAAAATTTGAATTTTACCGGGTAATCTCGGGTAGAGAAATTGTAGAGATGTAATTTGTAGCTCTTTATAAGTTATAGAAACTATGTAGTTGACAAGTCATAGAAACTTTTTATTTGAAATCAAAATATCAATGAAAATACGTTTTTAAATTCAATTTTGAAAATTTGAATTTTGAAAATGACATCGGATGGAGAAATCACAAAATAAAAGTGTTAGGTATCAAGAAGTTAGGAAAATTTGTAGTTGAGTACTTTTTAATTTGAAATCAAAATGTCCACGAAAAGTACATTTGAAATGAATTTTTTTAAAAAAAGAATACAATTATTTGCCGGGTGCAGGCTCTCGGCAAGCATTGATTTTAGTAAAAAAAAAGAAACTAAAAAAATATGCCGAGAGCTGGATTTCGGGCTCTCGGCAAAGTCTGTTTTTTTTACTTAGCCGCGCGCGGGTGGCTCTCCCTTTCTTCCTCCTCCACTCCTCTACGCGCCGGCCGTCGTCTCCCGCCGCATCTCGCCTCATCCCGCCGCATCCTGCCTCATCTCGCCGCCGCATCTCGCCTCCGCCCCATCCCGCAGCCGCATCCCGCCGCCGCATCTCGCCTCCGCACGCCGCAGCCCGTCGCGCCCGCCGCCGCCCACCGTGACGCCGTCGCCCGTCGCCCGTCGCACCGCTGCTCCCCGCACTGCCGTAGCCCGGAGTCCCCGCACCGCTGCTCCCCGCACCGCAGCTGCCCGACACCGCGCCCGGAGTCGTCGCCGTCGTCAAGGCCAGATCCGGTCCCGGCCACCGCGGCCTGCCCCCTCACGTGCTGCCCCGGACATCGTCGACGACGAGCAGCTGCCCGACACCGCGCTCGTAGTCCTCGCTGTCGTCAAGCCCAGATCCGGTCCCGGCCACCGCATCCCGGGCGGGGCACCGCGGCCCCTCCCCGCCGACGAGCAGCTGCTGCCCGACCCCTCCCCGACGACGAGCACCGCGGCCCCTCCCCGACGACGAGCAGCTGCTGCCCCTCCCGAAACCCGAGTTCGCATCGCGCCCCTCTCCCAGGCGGCTCCTCCTTCGTGGCTGCTGCGCCGTGCTCCCCTCCGGCCACCTCCTCCACGACGCTGGTACTATCCCCGTCCTCCATGACGCTGCAGGCTTGGTGAATTTGGATTCCAGAGCTTGTTCTTAGGTACTGCAGGCTTGTTCTTGTTTCTTTTTATTAATTTTCCCCATGTCCAGAATGCTTTGCACGCTCTGCTAGTTGGTTCAAGGAGAAAATATTTGTGCCATTGATAAAAGATTAGGCCCTTAGCACTAGAATCGGTGACTTCACATTTTGCATGACACTTGATAAAGGAAATATGTTAGACAGGACATAATCAAGCAGTATGCCTTCTTACAAATAAGCAATGGCCGTGAATGGACATGGGTACTCCAGCTGCAGTATTGCTGCCTGTTGTGCAAGGATTGGTATTAGTAGCGATATTTTTTTTTTTAGAAAACAATTGGACCTGGAAGTTATACTTTCAGGAACCTTAGTTGCATGTTAAATATCTAGCTAGAGTTGTAAATCTGTTGGCCCGTGTGGACCTTTATCAGTTCTACAAAGACGTACAATTTCTAGTACTGATGTGCATAATTTGTGGTTGTCGGGTGTCGGCCATCATGCCGATGGTTTGCTCGGCCCGTTTCAAGTAGATGTGTATGACGGTCATTGTGCCGTTGTTTTCTTGCAGGTTTTGGGAACCTCTCCGTACAGGGGAGGTTCTGTCAAAATTTTGAATTAACGGTTTTATATTTCATTCTTTGCAGGAAAGCAAGAGGCTTTTCCACCGTCTTCCACTCGGCACTTTGCAGACAGCAAGGTGAGATAAAAAAGGCCCTCTTTTTTCCATTCGTGTCTGTAGGTAGAGCGTAACCTAGTTAGGCGTCTCCCGTTCGAAATAGATACACAGTTGGAGATATGCCCGATGGTTGCATATCTTTGACCGTATCTCTTTCGAATTGTCCACGTATTTGGACAGCCCGAGGATGCGTAGATGGGGTTTGTTTCCATGGTTTACTCCGGTTTGAGACAGAGTTTCGGCACCATCTCCCTGTTGTTCTCCGGATACACAATCTCCTTTCCAGGACGTGTATTTGGAGAACAGCGGGGAGGTGCTGTCGAAATTCTGTCTCGGACCGGAGTAAACCATGGAAACGAACCTCATCTACGCATCCTCGGGTGGGATTAGGACATATCTTCACCTAGTAGACAATTGGAACATCGTGTAGATGCAAATGATTTTTATACTACTCGCATATATGTTAGAGGATGGCGGCCTGTCAGTGGATGTATACGGGCCGTTCAAGTCAGGGTGACTTGACACGTGAATGGATTGACAAGACCGAAGCTTTCGTGGAACTAGCATTTGCCAAGGTTAAGAATAAGAATGTCACTTGGTGTCCCTGCAACCATTGTAACAACACGCGGCAACATACAAAGAGGATCATGGGTCAACATCTTATTAAGAATGGCTTTACGCCAAACTATACCCTTTGGACTTACCATGGTGAAGCCACACGGAGGAGAGACGAGGTCGTGAGACAACGCGTCCGTGATCTTGATTCTGATGCCGGGGTAGGAGACATGTTAGATGACTGTCATGAAGCACAGGCCGGTGTTGATGAAGAACGTAGGCCGGAGGAGCCAGAGGAGACCACAAAGGCCTTTTACGACATGTTGTCTGCAGCACAACAACCTCTTCATGGGCATACTAAGGTTTCTAAACTGGATGCAATTGCACGCCTAATGGCCGTAAAGTCACAGTTCAGCTTGAGTCGGAACGCCTTCGATGTCATGTTGACAGTTGTTGGCACCCTCCTTCCGGAAGGTCATATTCTGCCAAAGGGTATGTATGAGGCACAGAAACTCCTTCGTGCACTTAAGATGCCATATGAGCAGATACATATGTGCCCGAACGCATGCGTGCTATTCATGAAAGAACATGCGGAAGCAAAATACTGTCCAAAGTGTTCATCCTCTAGGTACCAGGAGGTAGACTGTGGTGATGGTCAAAAGAGGCAGCTCGCAGTCCCGATGAAAATCCTACGGTACCTCCCGTTCTTACCGAGGATCCAACGTCTTTATATGACTGAGGAGATCGCAAAACAGATGACATGGCAAAGATGGTAAACGATACTCTCTTGAGAAGCTTGTACATCCAGCCGATGCTCGGTCCTGGAAACGGTTTGATGAGATTCATGACATCAAAGCTCAAGAGGCTCGTAATGTACGTGTGGCACTGGCAACAGATGGGTTCAATCCTTATGGTATGGGGTCTGCCCCGTACAGTTGTTGGCCCATTTTTGTCATACCCCTCAATCTCCCCCCCGGCGTCCTTTTTCAATGACAGAACATTTTGTTTTCGCTGATAATTCCTGAGAACCCGGGGAATAATATGTCTGTTTACATGGAGCCTCTGATTGATGATTTGGAACTTGCTTGGAAGGAAGGGGTAGTGACATACGATCGAGCTACAAAGACAAACTTCAGAATGTATGGTTGGTACCAATACTCTCTGCATGACATGCCGGCGTATGGTTGTTTCTGTGGATGGGGCGTTCACTCGAAGTTTCCGTGCCCAGTACGCAAGCATCTTGTGAGGTTCATTTGGTTGAAGAAGGGTGGCAAGTTTTCTTCGTTCGACCAACACCGACAATTCCTCCCTCTTGACCAGACATTCAGAAGAGACAAAAAGAACTTTACAACAGGTGTAGTAGTTCATGACCCTCCACCGCAGTTCTTGAAAGGTCCGCAGGTGCGTGCAATGTTAGATGCTCTCCAGGTCGATGAAACAAATGGTTGTTTTGTGGGATATGGTGAGCAGCATGCCTTCACTCAGATCATGGGCTTGTTTAGGCTTTCCTATATGGGTGACATTCTTCTTCCACATAACATAGATCTAATGCACACTGAACTTGGCATTGGCGTTCCACTCTTCGGAACAATCATGGACATTGCTGATAAGACAAGTGACAACGTTAAGGCAAGAATTGATCAAGAAACGTTATGTGATAGACCTAAGCTAAACATGATGCCTCCTACCAAAGGCAAGGCATGGAAAAAGCCCAAGGCCGACTTCGTCCTAACGAGGCCACAAAGGAGGGAAGTACTAGAATGGTTCAAAACGTTAATGTTCCCTGATGGGTTTGCAGCGAATCTGAGTAGGGGAGTGAACTTGACTACTATGCGAATTAACAGGGCCAAGACTCGTGACTACCATTTGTGGCTTGAGCGGCTGCTTCCGGTGATGGTTCGAGGCTATCTCCCTGATCATGTGTGGCTAGTGTTGGCAGAGTTGAGCTATTTCTTCCGCCAGCTTTGTGCTAAGGAGATATCTGAGACCGTTATTAAGGACATGGAAAAAATGGCACCAGTGCTCCTTTGTAAGTTGGAGAAGATCTTTCCACCTGCTTGTTCACTCCGATGGTGCATATGATTTTGCACCTCCCGTCTGAGGCACGATTGGGGGGGCCTACGCAGAACCGTTGGTGCTACCCAATTGAGAGGTGTCAGAAGGTTCTTCGAACGAAATATAAAAATAAATGCAAAATTGAAACTTCCATTGCAGAGGCATTTGTTTTGGAAGAGGTGTCAAACTTCACATCGAAGTCCTATTCTGAGAACCTTCCAAGCGTGCATTATCCACCCTCTAGGTACAATATTGTCGAAAATGAATCGACCCTCAGCTTTTTCCAAGGGCAACAAGGAACTGGAAGTGAAGCGAGGCAGAAGCAATTGACAAATGATGAGTGGCGCATTATCATGCTATATGTGCTGACCAACCTTCGAGAAGTGGAGGTGTACATCAAGGAATTCCACTTGCAATTCTGGACTGCATCAAGGGAACCTACCCCATATGAATATGACACCCTTCTTAAAAAGGGTGCGGGAGCTGGAAAGCCCGATTTCATTTCTTGGTTCAAAACAAAGGTATTTAGCATTTTCTATCTGTCTTGCTCGTACGTGCGAATAATGTAACTAACTGTCCTGCTTGCTTGCAGGCCCATACCGATGCGGCTATGAATCCCGAGCTGAGACAAATTGCCGATGGTTGTCGCTATAAGGTCAAGTCAATCTCAAGCTATGACGTTAACGGGTACCGCTTTCACACGACAACCTATGAGCAAAATCGTCCCAATCGAAAAACCACCAATACCGGAGTTTTTACGCTCGGAGATGATGGGGTGGAGTATTACGGAAGAGTTGAAGAAATATACGAACTCTTCTTTGATGGTTACAAACCTCTTACTCTTGTAACATTCAAATGCCATTGGTTCGATCCTCAAGTAGTGAGACGGACTCCTAATATTGGGCTAGTCGAAATTCGACAGTCCTCCGTCTACACAGGAGACGATGTCTATATTGCGAGTCAAGATGCCAAGCAAGTTTACTATCTCCCATACCCGTGCCAAACCGACGACCGTCTAAAGGGTTGGGATGTTGTGTACAAGGTATCGCCACGCGGTAAACTACCTTTACCAAAAAAGAAGATTACAATACAAAGCCAAACACAGATCCTGGAGAGTTCTTTCAAGAAGATGGGCTAGAAGGGGGTTTCGTGATAGATTTAACCGAAGAGGTCGGAATGGAAGTAGACAACGAAACAGTTGTTGACGATGACGATGCTGGAGATGAGGTTTTCAATGTCAACGACTTGAAATTACTTGAGCGATTATAATTAGGCATCGACGACGATGACGACATTCCCCCTTCGGTGCACGGGCAAGATGATATCGACATTCGTGATAGTGACGATGAGGAATGTGAACAAGATAATCCAGATGATGATGATTATTTCTAATACATGTATGGTGCATCTATTTAATATTTGCAGTACTATGTTCTATTTCTGTTTTATTAATTTTGCATCTATTTACTATTTGCAATTGTATATTACTTTCTAATTAAGTACTGATGGATTTAATCTTTTTAATTGCAGGTGATTGATTAAAGATGGTGGGCAGGGGTGTGGTGAGGTCGGTGAAGTCGATTTACGCAAGAGCCACTGGGAAGGGGACCGATGAAGCTGAGGGGTCCGGGGGCGGGAAGGGTCGATCGAAGAGTCGAGGCAGCAGAGGTGGCGGCAGGCGTCGAGGGAAGTCTGGGAGGGTTCCGTCGCCTTCTCCTTCTCCTGCTCCTTCCGTGCACGACTCTGGTGACGAGGAGGAGGACGAGCGGGAGGTGGGGGAGGAGCGGGAGGTGGAGGAGGAGCTACCTTCCGTGAACGGCTCTCAGGCTTCTGAGGACGAGGAGGGGGAGGCTCCAGAGGAGCCTTCCGGTGTCTTTTCTCGTGGTCCCGCACAACTCCCGAGCCGATCGATTCCTGTGGATAGACGGCCTGTGATTCGACCTGTACTGCCTAGGTATGTAACTTTAAATGTTATCGATAATTTCTCATTTTATTATATGTTCAAAATCACAATAGAAACTAACAATTTGTCCTTTTCACTTGGCAGGAGCTGGGATGTGATCACTCCAGGTGATCACGATCGCCCCCCCAATGGCATCTTCGGTATTTTGTGCAGGCAGTGGTACCCGGGCATGGTGCAGTACAAAGGCAAGCAGGAACCGGCCTTGACGTGGGACCACTACAAAGTCGCTCAGGATTTGCCAGATTCGGGTGGCAGGTGTTTTGACCACAAGGCGGAGCGGGTGATGATGGAGCTCTGGGTAAGTCTTTGTTGCACTGCATTGTCAATACATCGCTTTTGTTGGATAATATTGAAGTAATGAAAATATGCATCGCGTCTTTATGCAGGATTTCTTCAGATGCGAGCCAGGCATGGAGGAGGTGGCAGCTCGTGTGGTGAACAAAGTATGTCAGGAACTCGTTCCTGACATGTGGTACGAGGCGCGGATCCAGGCCATCATAACCTAGCACGCCCAGGTCCACAAGACGACGGTGAACAAAACTCAGGCACGAACCATGCAGCTGACCCGAGCACAATACCTTCTGGTAAACATGAATACTCAATTCTTCTCAAATACGCTTAATTTGAACTTCTCATATTTATATACTTGATGATGTGTAGGTGCCTCCGTCGTGGTTGGCCACCCATCATGCCACATGGGAATTTATGGCGAGGAGGTGGTGCGACCCCGAGTGGTGGGAACAGACGCACAAGGCTGCCCGGGAGCGGCGTTTGAAGATGGCTGGGCCAGCACACCATCAAGGCAGCCAAAGCCTTAACCAATACGCTAAGAAATGGGTACGTGACTTCAATTCTTCATTATGACACTCTTCAAATCAACATAATTTCTTATCATCTCTCTTTTTTCTTTGCAGTCGGTGGCACATGGTGACCAGCCTTGCGGCCAGTTCATGGCGTTTGCTTTGGCCCACAAGGGCAAGGCAGAGTCTGAGGTCAACTTCAAACCGGAGGACCCCCCCCTCTGCGTACAGCAACGCCACCGTCCACAGTCGCATCAGTCAGTACACAGCAGCGGCAAGGCAGGTCCATGGGGAAGATTGGGACCCGAGCACCCACGACCTTGATGAAGAGCTCGTGATCAGGGTGGGTGGAGGCAAGAAGCATGGTCGGTACTGGATTGGCGACAGCACAATCGACACGGCCTCCACTCCGACCCTCTCGCAGATCCGAGCAAGGAGCACGGACTCAGCCCCGCCGATACGCCCACGGCCGATCGCGACACAGATCCAGATTGAGCAAGTCCAGGTTATTTCTGTTTCATTCGACGTTCATTGATTTCGACAAATGTTTGCTTTGCATTGTAACATTGGGATGTCATATTGCGGGCGTCGATGGAGGCGAAAATGGAGGAGAAGTTGCGGGAAGAGCGGGAGAGGTATGATGCGCTGATGAGGTCGCAAATGCAGGCGATGTTTACTTACATCCAGAGTACCGGGGCGCCGCCGCCACCTCCAGACTTGTTCCCGGGACTAGCCGGCGGCGTTCCTCCTCCCGGCGGCGTTCTTCCTCCCAGCGGCGTTCCTCCTCCCAGCGGCGCTTCTCTAGCCGGCACTCCGGTGAGTCACTTGAGATACTTGGACTTTCATTTTTTCCCTCGCAATAGGATATCCAATGTCTTAGTTTCTATGAATCTTGTGTCACATGCAATCTTTTGATTTTGCAGAACCAATCCGAGGCATCCAACTTTCCGATCTCACCTACAAGCCCTTGGACGGCGTGGCCACCTCAATGAACTTGTAGTTGTGTTTCTATTTCATGAACCTACTATCCTTAGCTTGCATTTCCTGGACTTTTACTTGTCGTTGTCGAGCACTTGTATTTGAACCACGTGGACACTTCGTATTTGAACTATGTGACACTCTATGTGGACTTGAGGTGAATGTGATGTGGTTTAGTGTTTGTGGTCATTTTATTTGCTTGTGAATGTGATGGTGATGATAAACATGTGTATCTGATGATGCTGATAATATATGTGTTGTTTATTTGTGATTTTGGTCCCGGTTGTAGCAAAAATAACCATTTTATTGCAACCTGGAACAAATATTTGCCGAGTGCCTGCCACCTTTGCCGAGAGCAATGGCCAGGCTCTCGGCAAAGGAGCCATAATTTGCCGAGAGCAGTGGCAAAGGCTCTCGGCAAAGAGACCAAAATTTGCCGAGTGCCTCCGCCAGGCACTCGGCAAACTGACAAACATTTGCCGAGAGCCCCTGGCCAGGCTCTCGGCAAAGTCCGAGGGTTTGCCGAGTGCCTGACGTCAGCGGCACTCGGCAAACTCCCTCTGACGGTCGTTTGGGCCGTCAGCGCACCTTTTTTTTGCCGAGAGCTATTGGGGCACTCGGCAAAGGGTTTGCCGAGTGCCCGACATTTAGCTCTCGGCAAACCCCTCTTTGCCGACTGGAGTTTGCCGAGAGGGGTTTGCCGAGCGTAACTCTCGGCAAACCCTTTGCCGTGAGGGAACAGGGGTTTGCCGAGTGCTCCCTGCACTCGGCAAATAACCGGTTTCCCGTAGTGAATGGTATAACTCTGAAATTGGATTATGAGAAAGCGTACGACAAATTTAACTGGGACTCTTGGAGGAAATGCTAGTCACTAGAGGCTTTAGCACAAAATGGATCACTTGGGTCTTAACCTGGTCAAAGGTGGTTCCATTTCCATTAGATTGAATGATGAAAATAGTAAATTTTTTAAGCCTGGCAAAGGTTTAAGACAAGGAGATCTTCTATAGCCCAATTTGTTTATGGTAGTAGATATTTTCACAATAGAAAGGATGTAGGAGGAAAAATAACTGAACCAAGCATGGAGTGCGTGCTTTAGACCAAAGTCAACAGTTACACAACACATTGTTGCCAATCCAAACAGTTGTGCCATCTAACACCTATAAATGCATAGTAACCTCGCAAAACAAAAAACAGAGTACATCAGCTTCCATTGAATCAGGACGATGTGCGCTGCGCGATTCGCGCCCGGAGGGGTGTCTTCATATGCATGACGAAGCCGATCTGCTCCGTCATGTCAACGTCGCCAGCCTTTCCGGGAAGCGCCCACTCAAACCGACGCACAAGTGCGGCGAGGAAGCACCTGACGATCGTCATGGCCAGCCCTTCTCCCGGACAACGTCTCGTCCCAGCACCGAACGGGAACGGCATCATCCTGATCTCCTTGGGCCCTGGAATCGGGCCCACGAACTCCCCTTCACCACCGGCGAGGAACCGGTCCGGTCGGAACTCGTTGGGGTCCGTCCACGCCTCGCCGTCCCTCCCAATGTCACCTGTGACGATGGTGAAGCGCATCACCGTGCTGTCCTCCGGCATGGTTGCTCCGACAATTGCCGCGCCCTCTGCGCCAGCCTCACGCCGCACGGCCTCCATCGGAGAGTGCAGCCGGAGCCGGAGGCTCTCGATTATGACGGCCTGCAAGTAGGGCAGGCCACGGAGGCCCTGATCTCGGTTTTTTATCACTACCACTGGAGGAGAGCTCGTGGTGCAGCTTCTCCTGGACATGTGGCCGTGCGACGAGCTGGGCCAGCGTCCACTCCACACAGGACACCACGGTCTCGGTGCCTGCGTCGAGGAACTCCCACACGAGCGTCACCTTCTCGTCGTCCGTGAGCGCGCGCTTCATGCTCGTGTCATCGAGGTCGGGGACCTGGAGGTCCAGGAGCGAGTCGACGTACGGCCAGATGATATTATTGCCACCACTACCAGAAATCCATGTTTTGCCGAGTGCCTCAGGCACTCGGCAAAGGCTTTGCCGAGTGTAACACTCAGCAAAGCGCACTCGGAGAGAGAATACTCGGCAAATCCCCCCTTTACCGAGTGTTTTTTGTTGGGCACTCGGTAAAGGCTTTGCCTAGTGCCTTTAGTGGAGACACTCGGCAAAGCCTCAATGCTTTGCCGAGTGTCTGAGCAAAAGCACTCAGCAAAGCAAGAAGGCTTTGCTGAGTGTCTTGGCCATTACACTCGGCAAAGCCTCCTTGCTTTGCCGAGTGTTGTTGCTTTTACACTCGGCAAAGCAGTTTTCTAGATTCAGTTTTAATTGTTTATTCGACAAATTGAATTGACAAACACATAGACAATTAATATATACTAGCTGGTGCCCCGGACGTTGCCGCGGGAGGAATGGAAAATCCTCGGAGAATTGTGACCCAGAGTTCACATGTTCATGCTTCAACTAATAATTCAAAATGAGTCGAGCATTACTTCATCCCATAGAAATGCAATTCATTGTTACATCAAAAAATTCTATCATTACATAGAAGGTATATGACCTAAATTGAATGGGAACAACTCTGTTTTGAGCTGTCTAAAGGCGTCAACATGCAATTTGTTTCCATCTATCTTGGACACATAACAGATAAGAAAAAAATCATTACATAGAAGGTATATGAACCTTTACCTTGTATTGAAGAGATGGTGGAGAGACCACATGGGAAGGACTGATAAAAGCCTTTGTATTTGGTAGCCTGGAGTCATCAGCGACTTCATTAGAAGGATCATAGTTTCTGGTGAAAATTAAGCATAGAAGAATGGGAGTCAATTGAGCAATAATGCTTGCACCCTCTAAGTCGTAGCATAGAAGGCACATCGTATTAATTGTTGGAGGTAAGAAACACCACATACAAAAAAAAAAAAAAGGATCACAGTTTCTGGTGCATAATTTTTTACTTCACACATGCATTTTTTATGATCATTTATAAAATTACATGCATATATCAGCTCAACTTCAAAGGGAAATAGCAACGTGAAAGGACAATCAAATTACTGATACATGAAAAAGGAAACAGAGAAAAGAAAGGAAAGTTTAATGCACCTTTTCTTTGGTTGGAAAAGAGGAGTCTTTTTTCAGACAATACTTCGTAGATGTGTGCCAGTGTCCATGCCTTCATTTCGTGAGAACTGAAATAGAAGATTAGAAAACAGGTTTTATAGCTTTAACATATAGCAATGAGAGCAGGTTTATGAGGCTGCTCTGAATGAAACTTGAGGAACCAAATGAGATAACATTTCACCTAACCAAGCAGTAAAGAACAATCCAAGTCAAATGAAAAAACATCACAGAATCATTTGGTAATCAAGCTCCTCGAGTATGAAAACACATTTATCTGCATTCAATTAGACAAAAATAGAGTATGGTACAAATAGTTGATCTGCCAACAAAATTGGCAGCTAGTTGCCTATAGGAATTTTCAGGATAGCTACTCATCCTCAAACTATTCATAAAAAAAATTCATTGCAAAATAGGCAATTAGATGGGCCAACCTAGATTGGAGATCGCTGAGCTAAATCGAGAGTATGCTGGGGCGATGCAATACCTGATCATGTCAATGAAGATATGCTGCAGTCAAGCAAAGTCCTGACAGTGAGCCTACATCATAGTCAAGGGGATTAGCTAGCAATGAGCAATTTCAGAAAAAAAAAAAACATTTTTGTCGTCCCAATTGATTAACAATACACCAAGTTGGCAGGAAGAGACATATATGCCAACTACAAATACATTAACATGAGCATCTCATATGTTACTTTTTAAAACAATCAGCGGAACTCGAGAACGACGCAACAGACTCTCCACAAATCATATAGCAGTTGGAAACGACAGCTATTCACAATCCTCACTCGTAATCGGCATCAACATTCAAGACATTAACATACAAGCATTTGGCACTCACATACACAATTTTAATTTTTGATTTTCGCGTTCCTCATTTGCAAGCATTTTGTGCAGCACGTGTTTCCATCACCAAACATTTAATCTCATAATTTCTTCACATTTTTTCATATTGAACAATTTTTCACAAGATTTCACAAACATTTTAATTTTCACATCAAAAGCTCATCATTGCAAAAGAAATTGCATCAGTGCAAACGAAATTAACAGAAAAAGAAAAAGAAAAAAGGCATGGTGAACATACCTTGCCGGAGGGGAAGAAGATGGCCGGAGAGGGAAGGGGCGGGGCTGGGGCGGCGTGGCGCTGACGCAGGCCGGGGCGCCGCCGGAGAAAGGGGCCGGGGCGGGAGCGGCCGGGGCGGGGACCGGGTGCGCGGCCGCGGAAGCCGCCGGATGCTCGGCCGTGCGGCGGAGCCGGGTGGCGCGGGCCAGGGGTGGTGGAGGGCGCTGCCGGGGGCGGGGGAGTGTGGCGGAGGGTGCAGCCGGGGGCGGAGGGCGCGGGCCGGCGGCGGCGTCGGGCAGCGCTGCAATTTTGAATGGAGAAGAACCGTGCGAGCGAGGAAGAAGAAACCGGGCAAAACGGCTAAGTGTTGGGCCGCTCCTTTTTCCGAGTGTCCAGATTCAAAACACTCGGTAACTGATTTTTTCCGAGTGTTTTAACTTTTCTGAGTGTAAAAACTTTACACTAGGAAACGGTTCGCCATTTGCCGAGTGTATTATGGAGGGCACTTAGTAAAGGTCCCATGTTTCCGAGTGTATTTTATGTACACTCGGCAAATATTTAATTTTGACACTTAATATTTTTTAAAAAAATAGCATATAAATTCAAAAAATAACCAAATTTCGACATGACACGTTTTATATGATCTATTGTTTATAAAAAATATGTTTCAAGTCAAATTCAAATTTGCAAAACCACTTGACTCCTAATCTTAATGCCCAACCCTAAACTCTAAGCCACTTCTTCGGTGATTGTCCGTTTTGTAAACAACGTATGTGACAACTTGCACGAAACATTGTCTACTATTTATCACAACATCTACATATGATATCGTGACATCATGACAAATCTCAAAAAAATTTGACATTATTTGAATTTTATAGAATTTTAAATCAAATCGGTCACACACTCGTTGTCATATTTCATGAACAAAATGCGTAAAATTTCATTTCATTTCTTGTATTCGGCCTCACGTTGAACTCAGTAACATGAATATTATTTTTTCATTCACTCTATTCCATTATTCGAGTCACTTGTAGTTCAATTTTAACTTATCACCAAAAATACAATTAATGAAAATAAATAACTAAATTTAGCAAACGGATCATGAAATTCACCAAATTTCAACATGAAGTACACTGAAGTGTATGTGGACAATGAAAAAAAAATTTGTGGCAAAACATGAATTTTTTTTTTGATTTACCGAGTGTCTGGGATTGACACTCGGCAAAGCACGGATTTACCGAGTGTCTAGTATTGACACTCAGCAAAGCATGGACCCCGCCATCAACTCTAACGGGTAGGCGCATGAGGTGGGCCCGTGAGGACGTTTTGCCGAGTGTCTCTTTGCAAGACAGTCGGCAAATCAGTGTTTTTCCGAGTGTATTTTCTTTGCCGTGTGTGTGTGCTCGATTGGACACTCAGCAAATCGATCTTTTTCCGAGTGTCAATTTTTTGCCGAGTGTTTTTCTTTCGACACTCGGAAAATGGCCTCTTTGCCGAGTGCTCGAAATATTACACTCGGCAAAGTATGGGATACTCGGGAACAAGTCGATTTCTTGTAGTGCACCGCTGTTGGTACTACACGATCGAGACCTCCTCTCGGCGATGAGGGGGAGCAAGAGCTCGGTTAGCTGCTGGCGTATGCCGAGGAAGCGCCACCACGGTCGCCAGTGGAGGAGCCGTGCCAACCTAGACCTGGCCAGCTCACCGGCGTCCACCATGAGGACGTTGAAGTCCCGCAGCACGCGCTGCACGGCGCGCACGCCACGCGCGTCGACGCCGCCGTCGCCGAAGCACAGGCGCAGCATCAGCGTGAGCACGGCGGTGTGGAGGGTGTCCCGGACCACGACGTCGACGCCGGTGGCGCCGCTCCGGGCGGCGGCGGTGAAGGCTGCCGCGAGGCCGCCCACGGCCTCACGCTGGAGCGGGGCGAGGAGGCCGAGGCGCGACGGATGGAGGACGCCTGCGGTGCGGTTGCGCCAGAGCGGGCCGTGCGGCACGGTGCTGATGCTGTGGCTCAGGTTCACGCGGGGGCCGGTGACGAATTCCACGGGGAATGGGGAGACCGGCCGGTGGGTGAAGGCGTCGGCGTGGTCGATGAGCATGCGCCGCGCCATTGCCGGGTCGCTGACTTCAATGCTTGGCACGGCCGGCTGCACACGAGGCTGCTCGGCCCGGCGCCGGGAAACGGTTTGGAAGATGACGACAACGGTGAGGCAGAGTGTGAGGAGCTGCACTAGTGTTTCCATCTCTTCTTTCTTTCGGGCCAACACGTGGCAAGTCACTCGCCCTTAACTAGCTGAAGCGCACACATTACTGTAACGATCTGCATGCAATATATAGCCAGGCAGTTCAAGATGAATAAGCCACAAAACCTAACCTCACGATATGACTTCTTAAGTTGATTACTAATAATAACGAATCCTCGTGATCCACTCCTCGGCATAATTAACCTGCTTCATGACTCACGCTTTTGTCCTCTATAACGATTTAACAAACAATAACGGATTCCATATGTAGTAGCATGTCATGAAGCAGCAGAACAAACATATAACTGTGAATTCATACAGTGAAGTTTAGCATCATGCGACAAACAGTGTGTTATCTCCTTCCCATGCATCTTTCCAAATAGTTCTGATGCCCTGTATTTTAGTTCTATTCAGTGATTTTAGTTCTATTCAGTGAATTCATTTTTAACTTATGAACAAACCATGAGGATTTAGATCAAAGTTCTCTCCTACATATAAGAGCTTGTAGAGTACGTACCTCTGTAGGGCCACCGACAACACCTCACAACACAACCTGGATTACACTTCACCTAATGCGTATGTCATTGGCGTTCCATACATGCCATTCTTCCAATAACGACAATCACTCTTTTCAACTGACCCACTTGCGTTGCCACAAAATTGTGCGTTGTGACACCGGCTTTTATCCAATGTACATACCATAAAATACCTTAAGCTGCAATATAAAGGTTCCTTGATTGAGTATTTTCATATAAAAATAAGGGCAACATCCCCCGGCCTTTCTTGATTGAGTATTCCCATAAAAAAAAAAAAGTGCTGGCACAAGATCATGAAGATCACTTGCTTTGTCTTAAATGCTTTAAGAGTTCAGTGTGGCAACAAGAAGAGCATGATGATTGATGAAAGAACTCACTGTATAAAAACGTAGAGTTCTTCTCACGCCACCATTTGGTGTGCCTAATGTTTTGTTTCAATTGTTCAACCTATGGAACTCGCCCATGTGGTAACAGGTGGATCATGAGGATCCCTAAGCACTGTATAAAAACATAGCGTTTCACATGCTGTCATTTGGTGCACCTAATGTTCTGTTTTAAACGATTGAAAACCTCAGGAACACGTGGTGGTAATTACCACAAGAGAAATGGCTCGTAGAGGCAGTTTTTTTACATAGTAGAGGCATTATTAAAATGTCTCTAGACAATCGTAAAGGCATTTTTTAAAATGCCTCGTAAATGCCTTGCGATGCATTGTCTCTAGAATTATAAAGGCACTTTGTCTAATGCCTCTAAAAATTTGTGACAATTTTGTTGGGGGATCGAAGGTCTGTGTGTGACGTGTCGAAACCCTCCAACGGAGTGTTGATGAAGTCTTGCTCGCCCGAAGCCTTCGATGGGTTCTGGTGCCTTCGAATTACCCTGCGAAGCCCTCCTTGGTGGATATCGTCGTCTGTTGGATGATGCGGAGCCCTCCTTCCTTGTCCGCGATGCCGGACGAAGATGTTCTCGTTCAAGTTCCCTGTAGTTAGGCGTGCGAAGCCCTCCTTTGCCCGCGATGCCGGGCGAAGGGGTTTGGAGTGTTGAGAGGATCGAGTGCGGTGCAAAATGATTGTCTTTGGCTCGAGGCCCCCCAAAAACCAGCCCCCTTACAGGATCATCTCCCCCCATATTTATAGGGGGTGAGATGATTATATTTACATGCATGCCATCGGCTACTTCAGCATGGCTCTTAGCTTGGTAATTCGAACTCCTGCGCCGTCTGCTTTTTCCGTTCCGCCTTCGCTGGTTGCCGGCTTCCTCCGTTCCGCCTTCGCTGATGGCCATCGCCCTTCGCGTGTGTCTTGCTTCTGGTGGTGGTTCGTCCCTTGACTCGGATCGCAGCTATCTTCCCAACATTAGCCCTCAACTGTTGAAAGGAAGTGAGCGAAGGCGTTTCCTTGAGGCAGTTATCTTGTCAGCTGCGATTTTTTCCTTATTTTATTTCTTGTTATGTATATTTTAATGTATTTCACTTTCTTGCTTAAACCCTTGGTTGTGCGGTTTTTCACCCCAATGTCCCCAGCTTTCGGCGGGTCTTTAAATATGCGTCGCTTTCACCTTTTCCCGTCCGTATCTTTTTACCGCCGTGGCTGCTTTGTTGGCATCTCTTCTTTCGAAGGTACTTCTTTTCTTCCTTCGATGGCTAGGCAGAAGTCGGCAGCGTTTCCTAGGGGTTTTCATTCTCTTCGAGCTGGTTATTATTTCACAAGGTCTATCTCCGCCTCCCGTTATAAGGGTATTTTTTCGAAGTGTTATTCAGAGTCTGATCTTGTCGATATTGATTCGATCCGTCTTCCTCTGTATGGTCCGAAGCAAGTTCCGGAAGTCCGCCTAAGACCTCGAAGCGAGTTTGTTGTTTTTTCGTCATTTCTGGATGCCGGTCTATCTTTTCCACCTTGGAGCTTTGTCCTTCGCGTTCTTTCTTTATACCATCTCCAGCTTCATCATCTTACTCCTGTTGCTGTTGCAACCATGTCTGCCTTCGCTTGGGCTTGCATCAGCGAAGGGTTAAATCCTGAACCTCATGCTTTTTATCGTGTACACCAAGCCCGGCACACTCCTACTTATGATCATGAGAACCATCTCAGCCCTTGCTTCGGAGTTGTTGAATTTGAGGCTAGGGAGGGGTTTCTGACGCCTCTTGGTAGCTTCGATCCTCCTCCTTTTGATGAATGGGTGAAAGATTGGTTCTACTATAAATACTCTGCTATCGATTTTTATACTGGGAAAGCCGCTGGTATATGGATTACCAATAACTTCGAGCCTCCGCAGAATAGCTTCATTTCTTGATGTGTCGATGCCTTCCGAAGGGTTAGTCAGAGGGTGACTCTTCGTGATATTCTGGAGGAATGCTTCGCTGCTGGTGTTCTTCCTCTCGCTCGTCATGGTTGGAGGCCTTCTTCTTTTGGTAGAAATAAGTTTGGCTTAAGTATGCCAGTTTTTCCTTCGATACCGGGACCCTGTACGACTCTTCCTTGTGCTTTGTTGCCTTTGATTGCTTCCTCTGCCTTTTCCTTTTTTAATATTCCTTTTGCTTATACTTTGTTCTTTCTGCAGGCTTCAATCTCTGGTCGCCTCAAGACCGAGTTATTTCTTTTCTTGGGAAGTTCTCTCAGAAGGAGTGGGTTGAAAGTACTCGAAGGGGCATTGGTGTTCGGATAAATCGGTTTTATCTGAGCTTCGACTTGTGTCTCCACAACCGTCCTTTTCCTGAGGACAATTCGTGTGAAGGAGATATTTTTTTCATATTTCAGTGTTTCAGGCTCTTCGACCGTTGAGATGGATCCTTCGCTGGTTGTTGTTACTCCCGAGGTTGAGTCCGTTCCTAGGAATGCTGAAATTCCTTCTCCTCCGCCAGGTTCTCTTCTTATGCCGACTTATTCTCTTATTTTTGAAGAACCGTCTCCTGACGATCCTTCGAATTCAGCTGCGCCTCCCGTTGTGCCCGATACTGTTTGCGGAGGTTCCTCATTAATACCTTCGGAGGTTTTGCGAAGGTCTCCAACTATTGCTTCGGATGTTATCCGTACAGATGGAATCGTAGAAAGGTCTGAGTTAGTCAATTCTTGTCAGCTGCTCCCTGAGGGTTCGAAGGGCACTGTTTGTCCTCCGAGGAAGTCTTTGTTTCTTGGTTTGCTTGGCAAACGGAAGCTTTCAGAGGTTTCAACTCCAAACCAGGATATAATTTCTTCTTTGGGCACTGCTTTGCCTTCGATTGACGTTGCTGTACCACCTTCGCAATCTTCAAATCCTGGTATTCATTTTCAGAGGGCTGCTTTGCTTTCTTCTTTCTTTTGTTTTCTTTATTATTATTCTCACGATCCTTCGCTTCTTCTTTTGTCTTTTTTTTTATTATTTTTAGGTGCTTCGAGCTTTGGGTCTCTTGAACTGGATGTTGAGGCCGTGCTATCGTCCATTAATGACGACATTGAGGCTTCGGGTCCTCTTGAATCTGTTGCCCGTGAGGTCCGATTTCCAAAGGTTGACCTTGGCCTGTCGAACCTTTCGGGTGACGTCCTCTTCCGTTCCTTGGTTGCTCATCAAGTCAAAGTTAGTATCTCTTTTTTTTTGTAATTCGTGTTTCGTTTTTCTGATAGCTTCGCTTCTTCCTTTTTCCAGTCTATTATTCTTACTCAAGCTTGTGCTCGTGAGCTCCAAAATTCTTCTGACGATTTGCTACTCGCATCATCTCTTGAGGCCTCTCTTTCTGCGAAGGATGATTCCCTGAAAGTTTCTTCTGCTGCCGCGTCCGACTTGCTAGCTGAAGTTGAGGTTCTTCGAAGCCATAAATCTAGCGTTGTCTCTGATTTGTCTATCCTTGAAGAAAAGATTCGAGAAAAGAAAGCTTCGCTGGAGAAGGAGAAGTTATTTAATGAGCATCTTTCGTCTCGTCTGTCGAAGGCGTCTCAGTTGAAGATCGTTTCTGCTGATAATTCCTTCGCTAAATCTCTTGCCCTTTGTGATCTTGTCAAAGAGCTGTTTCAAGCACTTGGTGCGAAATATGACGAGGTACCGGCGGATGTCTCTTTGGAGGTTATGAATGAGTGGCTTCGCTTGAACTTGGCTGGTCTTGCCGAGATATGCAGGAGCTTTTCTTATGACGCTGTGGTACTTATGATTCGAGATCTCCTTCATAGCTTTTCCTGCGAAGGCAGCGATGCTGTTGCTTTGGTTGGGCGTCCTGATTTTTCAATGAAACCCTCGGATCTTTCTCATGATTTTGGAGCTGTCGAAGGCAAGTGTGTTGGCTTCATCAATGATTTTTGGTGGAACAGGGTCAAGTGTCTTGTCCCTGACTTTCCCGAAGATTCTTCTTGAACTCCTTCGATTAGCTGTTGTATATAGCCCTTTTGGATGTCCTTCACTCTGTATCTATTTTGGATACTCTTTTTTGATGTAATACTTGCTTTATCGAAACTTTAAAGCTTTATTGCATCAAATACCTTATTCATGCATTTTATGTTCTGCGATGACTTCGAGCTCTGTTTTGAGCCTTCGAATTTTCGTAGCTTTGTGCATGCGCACCTTGTCATAATTGTGATTATTTTCTCTGTTTTTGCCCTTCGTCAGCTAGTTTTGTTGAAATATTCTTTGATGATATCTCGATGCTTTAGGTTGTTTTATAACCTCGTCAGGCTTCGTCTACTTTTGATGAAGTATGCATGAGCATGTTTCATTTTCCTCTGCCTGTCTTCGCTTGTTGCGAAGGTGTACTTTTATTTATCGTGTTCATCTTCTTGGCTTATTTAGCCTCTTTTGTGGATGATTTCTTCGCTACTTTTGCGAAAATTTTTATGTATTCTTTATGATGGCTTTCTGAGCCTTTCTTTCAATGTTGGCTTCGCTCTTCTAGGCGAAGACTGTTTTTGGTCGGCTTTCTCTTAGCCTGTGAATGGTAATTTTGCTTCTGACGAAAAATTACCGTTTCGGCTTTTATGCCTTTGAATTCGCTTTGCAGTTTTATTGCGAAGGCGAAAAATTTTCTCTGCCTTTTTTGGCGAATTTCTGTCTTCGAGAGCGAATTGCTATCATCTTGTCTTGTATTGCGACAAGGCTCCGTTTTTTTTTTTTTGTATGTTGAAAACTTGGCTTCGATGCCTTTCTTTCGAAGGTGAATTTGTTTTTCTGCTTTTTGTAGGCGAATCCGAAACGTCTGCTTTTATAGCAGGTTGCTATCATCTCGTCTTGTATTGCGACAAGGCTCTGTTTTTTTTTATATGTTGAAAACTTGGCTTCGATGCCTTTATTTCGAAGGTGAATTTGTTTTTCTGCCTTTTGTAGGCGAATCCGAAACATCTGCTTTTATAGCAGGTTGCTATCATCTTGTCTTGTAATGCGACAAGGCTCCATTCTTTTTATAAAAAAGGGGTAGATATTTCTGTAGGCGTCTAGAATGTTCTTCCTTGGTGTATATATACACGAAGTGTCTCCATTTTTTTTGTTGTCAAATCTTTCAATCTTCTTTGCTTCATGGAGGCTTTGTGGGACCGGCTTCCTCGAGGAGTGTTGAAGGCTCTTGCTCGTGGCGGATTTAATCGTGGAGATGTTCTTTTGAAGAAGCTTGTAGATCACTTCGCGAAGCTTGATAGGGTCGCCGATAATTGTTTGATGGTCGAATCTTCTGCAGATCCTGTTCCTCTTGCTATCGTTCCTCCGGGGGTGATTATTGTTAGAGATGACGAAGGCTCCGAAGATCATTAAACTAAACCTTCGCAGCCAGTTGGGGTGGCTAGTCGAACTCGTAGTAAATCGAAGAAGCAGATCCTTGTATTCTTCTTTGTGTTGCTTTTTGCTTCGAATACTTCTGAGTAGTCTTCGGCTTCGATTTGTACTTCAGTAAATTCGTGCTTAATGAATGACTTGCTTTTCGTCTTTTGTTTCTTTGTTCTGCTCCGCTTTGTTTGCAAGTAGTCTTCGATGTTATCACCTTTTACAAGGAGTCTTGCTTTCTTTTCATTGTGGGTTCGATCCACGGTCGGCGCCAAATGTTGGGGGATCGAAGGTCTGTGTGTGACGTGTCGAAGCCCTCCAACGGAATGTTGATGAAGTCTTGCTCGCCCGAAGCCTTCGATGGGTTCTGGTGCCTTCGAATTACCCTGCGAAGCCCTCCTTGGTGGATATCATCGTCTGTTGGATGATGCGGAGCCCTCATTCCTTGTCCGTGATGCCGGACGAAGATGTTCTCGTTTAGGTTCCCTGTAGTTAGGCGTGCGAAGCCCTCCTTTGCCCGCGATGCCGGCCAAAGGGGTGTGGAGTGTTGAGAGGATCGAATGCGGTGCAAAATGATTGTCTTTGGCTCGAGGCCCCCCAAAAACCAGCCCCCTTACAAGATCATCTCCCTCCATATTTATAGGGGGTGAGATGATTATATTTACATGCATGCCATCGGCTACTTCAGCATGGCTCTTAGCTTGGTAATTCGAACTCCTGCGCCGTCTGCTTTTTCCGTTCCGCCTTCGCTGGTTGCCGGCTTCCTCCGTTCCGCCTTCGCTGATGGCCATCTCGGATCGCAGCTATCTTCCCAACAAATTTCATGAGGCACAAGATAATGCCTTAATAAATATGGAGACACTTTTATATAATGTTTAAATTGAAAAAAGTATTGTTGCTTTGAGGCTTTGAACTCAAGACCTCATAGACTAGTACTTATTGACCCTCAACAACCAACTCACCCAAGCCTCACAACGTGTCTTTGTTGGGATTAATATTCTTATAAGCAGTTTTTAAACTACCACAAACTAATAAAAAGGTGTCACTAGAGCCTCAAAAGATGTCTCTACAGAATGTCACTACAACGTATAGTCATTTTTATGTGTCATAAAAAAATGTCTCTACATTGTTTATGTGTCGACACTCTATAAAATGCCTCTACCGTCCTTGTGACACATTCATTTTCAGAATTCTCACAGATTCTTTCTTTACGTTTGAGACATATTCAAACATGTCACAAAAATATGCCTCTACAATATACATAGAGGCAAATTAGAAAGTTGCCTATAACAAAACGTCTCTATAGAAGGCTTTTGTTGTAGCCGCCTATCGATTTCATGCATGTTTGGGACCACTTTGTCTTGTTGCCGTGGAGGCGCCCCCGAGTAGCATTCCGCTCAGTAGTACTAAATCCTGGTCCCTCACACAAACGCCACACGCACACGTGAGCACGCAGGTGCCCACCCGGGGTTTCAAACCTGCGTGGGCTGCCCGACACTGGCCGGTGCTGGCCACCCCGCGCTCCCCTAGGGGGTCTCGGAGTTATCTCTCTAAGTGTGTGATATAATGTGCTCGCCGAGTCTCCAAGGGTGGTATGTGTGTGCAGTGGTGTGGAGTAGCAGATTCATATTTTTAGGAAATAATACGGTAGGCATGAGACCAACATGAAATTTTCATTAAAGAGTGGCAAAAGAAACCGGTGATCACCGCAAAGCACCACCACCGAGCAACATGCTTGCTGATTAATCAAGAAGGGACCACCCAATAGAATGGATACTAAGAGTGGGGAAAAACACAACGAACCAAGCTCACAAAACACGATGACCTCCCTTCAAGCTAGCAGCAACACCTTTTCTTGTCCAAGCTCCACCTACCGCCATCGAACGCTCTTAGAAGGGAGGAATCCTTGGAGGAAGGAGGGTTAAACATCATCGACTTTTGTATACCTGTAATTTGGCACCACCACCAACAAGGAGTCCGTCGACGAAGTAAAGGTGTCTGAATTGGGCTCTTGCTAAAGCAACTTGATATGGATCAGAATGCCATCTTCGGCAATTCATGCATGCACATGAGTCCATTAGCAGTAATGGTGCAACATAAAAGCATTTTCAGGGCTCAATGTATAGTGTAATGGCATGGCAAATGCTTGGGTCAAATGTATAGTAATTTGAAATATGATATCATGTGTATCATGGGATGCAATCAAATCATGCATATTTGAAATATTAGGAGCAAAAGTGGTCAAGGTAGGTGTAGGCGCTTGCCTGAATAGCTGAGCTCCGAACTCCGAAATAAATCCACTAGAAATCCATCCACATGCCAATGCAGTCTCCTGGAATCCAAAACGATACATCGATAAGATAAATGAACGAAGGGAGCAATCTAACGTCAGAGAGATCACTAGGTAGGCCAAAATCGAAGTACTCATCGAGATGAAACCAACGAAACCAAAGTCATATGAAACATAGGTTGTACAAATTATTTATGGATTTCCAAAGTCGGTAAACTATACAACAGAATACTATTGATTGATTTGGTTCACGGGGATCTGATCCCCTACAGAAATTGCAAAGCAAAAGCTAGTTGCCAACGCATGCAGTGGAACTCACCAATCAACCAACACGCAAGGTTTTCTTTACTGAAACTACCCAAAGAGAGAACAGGTCCAAAACATTAGAACAATTGCTAGAGGGGCTATATCCAAAGGCGCACAGCTTGGCCACGAGTAACTGCTATATATTCATGTCTGACATTCCTGGGAGTTGAGCATCTAAAACGATTCAGTACTACACAAGGCACTAGGAACACCTCCCAACACCAGGTCGACTTGCTCGAGCTAGCAAAGCTCCTGTCAAAGGAACAGAAAACTGAAACACACAATGGTGTTCTCGGGTACAGACCGACGATGGCCAAGGATTAATCCACCACACAGAAAGCCTCACAAGAATTGAGCGCACGGTAGATAACCAAACAAGGTGCAGGAGCAAACTATCCTGCAGCTGTGCTGGTGACAAAAGCAAAGGCGGCGCACCAGAACAGGGAGCCGCTGCGGCAATACGTCGAGCAGGTTGCATGCGCTGCAGAGTTTCCATCCTAGGGAAGAAAGGGGAGGCTGGGATCAGGCGTGTGGACTCACCATGAGGGGTAGACGACGACATGGCCCGGCCGGAGGAGACCGGAAACCATCGCGCTCGCGTACGCGAGCCCTAGACTTGTCTCGCACACCTGGCGGGAATCTTCCCGCTTGCATTGCGCCCGCGCATTGACGAGTGGACGAGGTGGGCTGGGCTGGTGGTTACTGCCGTGTTGTACTTGGCGGCCCCACATACGGGACATTTTTTTATTTTAAACAAAAGAGATTTGTTGCCAGGACACTATCAAACCACGTAGTTACATCTTCTTTTTCGCGATTCTCACATGTTGTTACGTACTTGTTGGAATGATGCATTTGCTTTGGCTTTCGTTTTCTCTCCTCTGCTCATTTTAAAAACAAACCATGTTTATATTTCCAAATAATATACAATGTTATTCTGCCTTTCTAAACAATTAGTTTCAAGCATGTATATATTTTTGTTTCATGTTCCTAAATAATAATTCATGTATTTGTTCTATCTTTCCAAACAATTTGTTCTAAGCACTAGAATGCTTGTTTCATGCCCTTTGTTCCATGTATACGAGTTATTTGTTACGGCTTCACAAACAATTTGTTCCAACCATTTAGATGATTTGTTTTATGTCTTTAGATGGCTTGTTCTATGTATACGAGTTATTTGTTCCGGCTTCCCAAACAATTTGTTCCAATCATATAGATGATTTGTTTCATGTCGTAAATAGTTTGTTCCTCTAATATGACTTATTTGTTCCGACTTCATAAACATTTTGTTCCAAGCATATAGATGATTTGTTCTACGTATATGGGTTATTTGTTCCGGCTTTTATAATAATTTTATCCAAACATGTAGGTTATTTGTTTCATTCCTAATTTGTTCCATCTCACTTGTTTCCCTGTTTCAGGTCGCTGATGATCATGTTTGAAAGAGTGAAGCTTAGTTTCCCCTACAATGTGATAAGTATTTTTTAAACAGAAAATGATTTGTTCCATCTAACTCTTTTCTATGTTGCATACAATTACAGTCTTGTTCTAAATATATAAATTTATGTTCAAAATTAGTATATATATTTGAGCGTGGAAATAGTTAATTTTTTTTACTTATATTCAGTTACAACCCAAAAATAATTTGTTCCATCTCACTGCTTTTCATGTTCCTGGTCATCGTTGACCATGTTCCAAGGAGTGTGAAGCTATGTTCCACACTAATTCTAACATGAGATAAGTATTTTGTAACAACAAATAATGCATCTTACTGCTTTTCATGGTCCAATATAGTTGCAGTATTGTTCTTGATACATGATACGTGTTCAAAATTGTTATAAATCTCTTGGTTGTTACAGATGCGCGTGTCCAAGAAAAAAGAACAATCCGGCGAATGCAAGGGAAACAAAAAGGACGCGTTCTGTAGCACGAGAGTAAAAATAAAATGGCAGGCGCAGCGATTTGGAAACAAAAAGGTGGGCTAGCTTTTTTTTTTTTTAGCAAAAAAGGTGGGCTAGCTACCCACGTGTTGCTCCCACGCCGTGCCAGTGTGATCGGGCCCCCAGCTGGCCCGCGCGCGGGGGTGCGCGAGAGGCGCGCGTTTCCTCGCGCACGCGAGTGCGAGGCGGCCCCGGTTGGCAGCGCAGGGTCAAGGACGGCGGACGGCGGCTCGGCATGCTCACGGGCAGATGGCGAATACTACTTGTTCTGTAGTCTCTGGACAGAGATGGGTGCCGGGCTTGAGTCAGCAAGAGAAACCACGGGAAGGCGGACTAGAAACGGTGCACAAGCGAAGGGGTTCCTTCCCGGAACGCCTGCGAGGGAGGAAGGTTCATCGGTGGTGGATTCCGGCAACGGTCTTCGGCGACTTGACGCGGTGACGACGTTACTTCAGAGTCAGGCATTGGCAAGTCCACGTTCCAGCGAATCTGGGCAGAGAGGAACGGAGAGTCAAGTCTCTGGGGAAGAACAAAATCAGGCGGAATTGAAACGGAGCAAGAGCTCAAGGGACACCTGCTAAGAGCACAGGAACGGGCAAAAGTTGGTGGCGGTGATGTCCGGCGCGGCGCCGATGAAAACCTCACGGCTCCCGGTGACCGCGCGCCTCAACCCTTGTTCCTGCAGCACAAGGCGTTAGCGCAACGGCGCAACACAAAGGAAGGAGCTTGCCGGGGGAGAGGAAGCTCAACGCCCGGCCCGGTGTTCGTTTTCCTCCCTGCGTGCCGGCGATAGGACGGCGGCGAGGGGTGCCTCTCGCTTCCGCCCTGAGCAACAAGCGAACAGTCTCCGCCCACCCCTTCCAGCCCGAAGCAAGCGAAGCCCACAAAGCCCATCAATTTAATCGTAGCCCAGCAAGGGACTGTCGCTCTGCGCTCCTCAAATCGCATCCACAACCACTCGCCGCTGACTCACTCAGAAGAAGAAGCGAGCTTGCCATCCTCAGATGCTTCAAACTTGTGAATCAATCGTTCCTATTACTAAAATTAAATTTTCCTACTGTGCAAATCAATTGGTCCATCCTCAGAAATCAATTGTTCCAGATTTATGAATCAGTTGTTCTTGCTGTGGAAATCAATTGTTCCATCTATGCAAATCAATTGTTCCGTCCACAGAAATCAATTGTTCCAGCTTTATGAATCAATTGTTCCATCTATGCTAATCAATTGTTCCGTCCACATAAATCAATTGTTCCAGCTTTATGAATCAATTGTTCCAGCAGTGCATACCAATTGTTCCGTCCACATAAATCAATTGTTTCAGATTTAGGAATCAGTTGTTCCAGTTTTACACATCAATTGTTCCTATGTTTAGGGCAAGCACGCTGGAGATCGTGGATGCGGCGGCGCATGGCAAGCGGCTTGGAACATTTTTTTTCCTCAGCCTGGAACATTTTTTTCTTGACTTGGAACATTTCTTTCTTTTGTCCGGAACATTTCTTTACTTCACCCGGAACAATTTGTTTCTCCGCTTGGAACAAACTTCTTCATCTGGAACAATTCATCTCAAGAGCGATCAAATAATATGAAAAACGACTACTGAAGAAAATATAAATAAAAAACAATCAAGAAAAGAACAAAATAATAAGGTACAAAAAAAATAAAAAATGATGTTGACCAGCAAAAAGTAGAGGAGGTGGTCGAACCATTGCTAAGGAACCAGGTGGTCTACGTATAACACTCCCTGGAAAACAGACATGCTACGTAGCTACAGCAGCCTGCTGGCTGTTGCCCGCCCGGCACCAAAACGAGAACATGGGGTAAGTAGTAAGATAGCCGGACTGAAGGTTTCGGACTGAAATCAGCCCAACTAAGGCCTGCTTGAAAAAAACCTGAGAAGCAGATCGGGGTGGGCGGAAGGAGGCCGCACGTTGCGGTGGGCGGAGGGGATGAATCCCGGGCGGCGAGCGGTGGACCGGGAGACATGAACCAGTACACCGTGGGATAGAAAGGAGTGCGGCCCAGAAGAAAGGAGTGCGGCCCGTCAATGATTTTCTTTTTTTTTTTAATCCGTCTACGAAAGAATTGCAAAGCGCGCGGTAGATAGGCACCGCGGCACGTGCGCGCGGTGCCGAACGGGGACCCGTCGCTACCGCCCTGGGGCAAAACGTAGACACCGTCCGCCCACCCCCGCTTCCTTCCAAATCGGACCCGCATCGGCCCAACAGACGGACGGGCGCGGCCCAGCAAGGAAAAATAGGCAACGCCGACGGGGACGAGCATGGCATCGATGACGAGCAGGCGCGCTGGGTGGGGCGGCGTGCAGGGGCAGGGCGGCATGCGAGGACGGGAATGAGAGCAGCGCGCTGGGCAGCAGCAAAAGCGGGTCTCACCTTCTTCCTCCATCGCCATGGAAATAAAGCATTTTTCCTAGCTTCTTCCCTGCATATCCATCGACCATTCAAGCTGTTGGCGCTGGAACAACCACTCTGTAGGCTGGAACATCCTCTTGTGAAGGCCAGAACATCCACTTCTTAAGGCCGGAACATCCTCTTGTGAAAAGCAAGAACATCAGCTTGTAAAGGCTGGAACCTACGAATCACGGATACGCCGCGGAGGGCGCCGTACCCGTATCCGATACGGCGGGATACGGGATACGGCGCGATACGGCTTCGATACACGTATCCCTGAGTATCGAGTGATTTGGATTTAAAAATAAAGATTTTAATTCCGGATACTTCTGCCGATACTCGCCGATACTCCCGCCGACACGCTGTGGGGTCGTTGTGCTGATCTCCGGCCGCGGAATTGAGAGAGCAAGAGGGAAGACCAAGCGGCCGCCGCCATGGCTTGGCGCCATCTCCTTCCTGTCGTCGCAGAAGACCAGGTGATGCAGCAACCTGGGAGAGTGGGAGGTGTCGTGTCCATGGAGTTGGGAGGGAGGAGGCATGTGGTGGGAGACTGGGAGGTGCGAGGGAGATGCAGCAGCCTGGAAGAAGCAGAGTCGACAAGGTGAGCCGGCGGCGGCTGCTCGTCTGCTCGATGACGAATGACGATGTCGATGACCAGGGGTTGAAGAACGATAGCCTGTCTTGGGCCAAGTGGGCCGATAGCAAGGCCCAGAACACCACGAGGCTCAGGCATTACAGCCCACAACATGTAGGGACAGCTGCAAATTTGACTAAATTTCTAAGCATATTGAGTTATTCAAATTTTTTTAGGTATTTAAATTATAATTTTAAATATACCCTACGTATCGGAGTATCGGTGTTTTTGGCCGACCGCCGTATCACCGTATCCGTATCGCCGTATCCGCGTATCGTATCGCCGTATCCGTATCGCCGTATCGGTGATTCTTAGGCTGGAACATCCATTCGTGAAGACCGGAACAACAACTTCTAAAGGCTAGAACAATAGCTTCTGAAGACTAGAACATCAGCTTGTAAAGGCTGGAACATTCACTTGTGAAGGCTAGAACAACAGTTTCTGAAGGATGGAACAACCGCTCCTGACGCAGAGCAAGAGGCGGAGCGGAGCGTAGACGACGGCGGGCTGGAGCAAGCGGCGGAGCACGAGCAGCGGCAGGCCAGGGCGGCGATGCGCGGCACGAGTCGGGGGCGCGGATTCGCGGGCGAGCGCGCAGCACGGGGGAGCACCGTTGGTGGCGAAGCGCGGCAAGGCGCACGGGGGAGCAGCAGCAAGTCAGAAGAAAGAGAACGATGATAGGAGAGAGAAGGAGATGGGGGGTGGGCGGCGCTTGATTTTGTTTTGCCCTGGCGGACCGGACGGTTCCCCGTGCCGAACTGCCGATTGGACCCCCCGCATAAACTGTTTCGCGAAAGAAAAGGAAAAAGGAAAAGAAGAAGAAAAAGGGCAGTCCAGAGACCACGCGGAGCCGTGGGCGCTTCGCTTCCCCGCAGCAGTTCAGTACCCACTCCCAAATGTCGTCTTCGGCGCCGCGGCGGCTGGCCGTGCTCCGGTCCCACCTCCGGCCGGACGACCCGGCGGCACCCACCGAGGAACGCGACCCACGGCCCGCCGCGCCGGCCGTCTCGACGTCGACGTGCGCCGGCGGCGATGGGGACGGCGGCGGCGAGGGCTGCGTGTTCTGCCGGATCATACGCGGCGACGCGCCGGCGTATAAGGTGCGTCGGGGACTCTCCTGGCTTGATTTCTCGATTCGTAGGAGATGAGGGAGGCGTTTGTGTATTGCGTGTTTGTGCCGTTTTGAGGTGGAAGGTAAACCCATGAAGTGGATAGAATTTTTGCATAAGGATTGGTCGAATGTTACGGTGACCTGAAATTGCAGCAGATGAAAATAACTCGAGTCGAACGCGGTGTGGATATTGTACTGTTGGGCGGATAATTCTTGTTCTTTGCTTGGAAGTAGGAATTTGGATGGGCAACTGAAATGGGCAATTCAAACGTCTTTTTCGCTGTTTGGAGTAATATTGAATGGAAGTTCTGGTTTGCGCATTCAGGGTGTAGACATTGATTCTGGGAACGGTACAGTACTGGCTTCATTCTCCTCCATAACCTTTGCATTTTCAGATGAGATCCTTTACAGTACTGGTGATCTAGGTCAAACCACCTGAGGGCCTAAAAAGGAGCGTCGGTCTAGTGGACCACCTTAGGCCTATTTTAGGTTTTAGCTCTTCTACAGAGTTTGCAAGGGGTTAAATTTGCTTGATAATGCTTTACTTTATATTTGACTTAAATGTGCCAGACTTATCTATGGGCCTGCCTGCTGGTTTCCCAACGCTTAGCTGTGATTATTGGCATATATGTTTGTTCCACAGGAAAGATATCATGAATCTGAATTCAATAAAAAGTGATGCATTATATGAAGGATTAATTTTATTCGCAATATGGAATTGATGGAACAACTTTAGGTTCTGTGTATATATCAGACACTATCCTGGCTTAGTGATTGTCACTATGCATGCTTTCTAAGGGTTGTAGTAATTGTTTTCACTGACTAGCTTTAGGTTTTGATGTTTGCAGATCTATGAAGATGATGTATGCCTCTGCATTCTTGATTCTCATCCATTGGCCCCTGGGTATATTGCTTCTACACGTTTTTCTGTATATTCCATGTATTACTATTGTAAGATCGATTTCCATGGTTTTTTTAAATATTTGCATTTTTTTATCAGACTATAAAATATATGACATTATTAATGCCTTTGCTCTGACAATAAAACCAATTTTGTGTCCTGCGCACCACTTAGTTTTGTATCAGTTTAGTAGCAATATCGACGGACAAGTTCATCAGTGTCGTTTTTATCCTGGCTATCACTTGGTCTGTTTCATTTTATAGTCTTAGAACAAGCAACAATTTTGAATGTTAGGATAAAAAAAATGGACTTTTAACATTCAAGGTTTCACAGTTTAAGAGAATACCAACCATGATTGCTGTTCACATAACGACTCAAGGAAAGCTCAAAGGTCTCCCTGTTATTTTCACACCAATCAATTTAGTTCTGTTCATTGCGTTTTGCTGTTCAGGCTATGTACATAAAAGACCATGGTTAGCCCTACCCCTGCTGCTTCTATTTCCTCTATTTGACAAGTTCAACACTCAGTTTTGGTCCTATACTTTGACCTTAAGGTGCCAACGGCCACTACTGTGGCTCATTCATCTCGACAAGACTGTCCCTACCGTTGTTTTACGAAATCCTGACTGCTACCTGGTACATTTGTGTTGGGCAATTTCTTTTCTGGTTCATCAAGATCATTCTGGTGTTGTTTAACTGATAGCCTTGGTTGCCCATGCTTTATGAATCTTATTAGTGGTTTCTTGTCCACCCTTGTGTCAGATAGTTGGAATCATTTAGGAAAGAATGATCTGGTGAATGGAAAGAGGAATCAAGTGGCCAAGTTTTTAGAATCTTGAACTGTGTCATTTGGGGCTTTCAGTACCTGCATTGCTGGAAGAAGGATCTGCAGGCATTGACAGCCTCCTGGACGGATTAGCGATGGGAATTGCGGTGCATACGCCTCCCTTGTACAACTGCACCATCTGAATCTGTTGCTGGTTGTTCGATGATTAAAGCATGGGATGCTGACATGCTGCATGCGTGCTTTGGACCACACACTGTGCAGTTGGACGTTGTGGTCAGATGAGCTGGTTGGACGCATAGCAGTGTTCATTAGCGATAAACTCAGCCAGCCCAGGATGTATCATTAGGCGTCTTTTAGCAATCGGTTTTGATTAGCTTTGACTTTTGCTTAAGTTGTTAGGGCTTGTTAGTGGCTTCCTCTGTGAGATATAATAGAAGAAGTAGGTTAATTGTTTCAAACTGCCTCGACGATGCGGCTCTTCCATCACGTCTTCTCCTTGTCAGCGAAGTCCAGGGCCACATCCAGTTACTTCATCTAAATACAACCTTTATTGTGAGATTCTAACTAATATCCCAACCCGTGACAAACTTTTCCAGTTCCTTCTATATTATGTAGAAAGCCGTGCTGATTGGAACTAAACTTTGGGTTACACGGGATCACATAATTAAAACGTTTATCTAAATCAATTTGTTGTATGTTTCCTACTAATGTGTTCTTTTAGTGTAGTAATTTAAAGTAAACAGGAACTTTTGCTGATGTTATCCACATTTGTTAGAGCCAATAACAAGTGTATTTTTTCCAGACAGTAGGCTAAACCTTTTCTTTTTTTGAGGGGAAATAGGCTAAACCTTTTCTTATCAGTGAATTTTGTCTGTCTTCAATCTTATTGTCCTTTTTTCTTCTGCAGGCATTCTTTGATCATTCCAAAATGCCATTATCCCTCACTTGAGGCAACTCCACCACCTGTAAGTTGTGGTTACTGTAACACACAGGACATTGCATCAAGAAAAACAATTTCTAATCGTATGTTTTCATACCATTTTTTAATGATCTTCCTGGTACTTAAATTTTGTTTTTTCTAGAAATAAATGCCCAGGATAACTCAATCGTATCCTTTTCTCATGTGTACATGCCTATGCTCTGTTCAAGAAGCCAAATTACAATACTCTTTCAGAAAGCCAGATTCCATTAGCTGGTCATCATTGCATTTATTTTCTGCAAATCATGTCATTATTTATCTGAGACTTTTACTTGAAATTCAAAATTATGTAGTAATCACTAATCAGCTATGGTAAAGCACAAAAACATAAAAACACCACTTGCAGGTAGCCCCTGGTTTTGAACTAAACTCAAGTACATTTATTACACTTAGTGAAAGCTATGTGTGGTGACATGCAATATCCATGTATCCGCGTTTTCATATTGCGGCTCCAACTCATCTGCAAAAGCAGCCGATGCGGTATTTGGCAAATAATAGGAACCAGATATTTATTGAGCTTATACTTCCAGACATAACATAAACACAAAAGATACTCATCCTTGTGCTCCTTAAACATTACATTTTCTTATGTTATCCAAATAATGACTTTAAGCAATCTGTTTAGCTTGTTTTCATAACTATTTTAAGTTGATTTCTGAAGGCTCGCAGACAATTTTGCATATCAGTGTCACCATATATTGTCCATATATGACTTGCCCAAAAACAAAGATAAGCTTTTCGCCAACTGATTTTACGATATACATTTTTCACAGAACTGTTCCATTCTTGTTGTAGTTCAATTGTTTTTCAGTACTTTTTACTTATACTATTTTCTAACTTAACACCTTGTTCTGGGACCAGGTAGTCGCGGCCATGTGTTCGAAAGTGCCATTTCTTAGCAATGCAATAATGAAGGCAACTGAGTGTGGTAGGTAGACTTTACTACAATGTATTTTGGTATTCATTATTGTGATAAAGCAGGTTCCTATTATTGTCCACAGTTAACTATACGCTAACCATCGGTATCATGTTTGTATCTTCTACTATGCATATATGGATTGAAAGATGCAATTCATTGAATATGAACCTTTTTTGTGCATTTGTTTCTCAAAAGGTGCCAAAGGGTGCATTTTTCGACAAATGCGCGTAAATAGCCAAGCTAACCTGCATAGTCCAGCAGTTGTGCTTAACGATGTATATGCCTACTGCAAAAAATTACTGTTAAGGAAATTAAGAATTTGCCTTTTTGTTGCAAGTTTTTTTCCCCTGAAAATGCAGGAGACCTGTGCTTCTTTGTATTAGATAGAGAAAAATGGTCTCCTTACAGCACCTCATCTCATATGGGGACCAGCTAAGAGACTCGTTTTACAATTGCAACTTGTTGCAAGTTTTAGGATCTAGAGCCCATGAGTTTGGTGTCTATTTTTCCCACTTGCATTTAGGTCATCAAAATAGGGAGTACTTGAAACTTATACTGCAGTTTACATATAAATATAAAATTATTTGGCGACTTGTGACATGGGAGTAGTTTCTTTGCCCTTACTGAGTGTTTAATCGGTTGGAATGTCTCAGTTTGCATGATAACCGAATCATCTTCCTCTGCTCTGACCTAGGAAATGGAGGCTGCCTGAGTTCTTGACCATGCGATCTTTTATATGACCATGCTATTTACAGTTAAGCTGAGCTCGTAGGCCGCTCCACCTTATTACTGATTTTTACTGCTACTTTTCTGTTCTCTACATGGTATAGATAGATGATTCTAAAAATTGTAAGTGTGAGCAACTGGTGGTTGAGGTCCAGGTGGCGTGGTGGCAACCTGTTGTGGATGGTAGCGTGGAAGGGTTTATGCTCCCCGTGAGCTTTAGATTTATCGAGAGGTAGATTCAGAGATAGAAGATGACTCAAACTCCTGCTTGCCTTTATTCATGTTTCACGGTTCTCTTATATAGAGACCGGCCTAAACAATTCATCTAGAATCTCGCTAACAAACGACCTGCTAACAATGACGCCTAACTCAATCTTAACAAACTGAATCTCTAAACTGACTGGATCCTGTGAACTTAACTGGCAAGCAACCGTGATGACGCCCTACTGTTCACGCGCCGGTTTGGGCCTTCTAGAATAGTGGCGTCCCCACATAACACAACCTGGCCGAAGGTGACTAGGGAGGAGGGGTTCTAATCTAATAAAAATGATTGCACTCTCAAATGGACGGGGAAGATATCCCAGAACGACTTGAAGTCTCAAACTTTCTTATTTCATCTAAGGCCCTAGGGGTGTTATTCACTATGCTGGCTTGCCCCCACGTCAGGCATAGGTGCAGCCCATCATAACCTATACTCTTTTTAGATACAGACCATAACCTATACTCTATACCCACAAAAACCAGACGACCTAGGACACACCAAACCAACCAAACATTTTTGCTCTTTCACAAGGCATAGATTTGCTACATATTTGGAGCAACATTTATTTGAGCACATGAGCAAACATATGAGAACAACGATGTGTGTCTACACTGTCTTTCTGGATCCCCAATACCAATGTCAATACACCTACTCTTGCATTTGTTTTCTCTTGGCTCATACATCTTATTGATCCTTTTGGACTGCTTTTCTGATGTTAACACATTACTTATTTTGTTATGTTGGTGCACAGATTCATTCAACTTAGTTGTCAATAATGGAGCAGCTGCAGGACAAGTTATTTTTCATGTGAGTAACCTGTCCAATTTGATGCAATGGGAATCAGTAATTGCAAATGACTTCTTTTTTTTACTATCATGAAGTGCTACTCTTGTTCCCAATTTATACACAAGCGTAATATTAATCTTTACTATTAAATTACCTAATTATAAAAACAAATATGCTATCTTTGAAAGCAAATCGAGATACGAAACACTTGACTCATCTGCGTACGGGAGACTCTAGTTGCTGGAATATTGTTTGATCTGTGCCATGCTGTGCTATTACTGTTGCAGACTCATTTTCACATAATTCCTCGTAGATCTGGTGATAAGCTATGGCCTACAGAGGTAAGCTGTGTTAAAATGTAGATATATGTTTTTTACTAAATTTGTTTTTCTACTTGTACTATTCTCTCTGAACACAATAAAAAATTACAGAGCTTTAGAAGGTGCTCTATTGAGCCCAACGAAACATCAGGCCTTGTGAGCTGCATCAAGGAACAGCTATGTTCTACACTGGAAAGCTCCAAGGCTGAAGCAGCTTCGCTGCCTAAGGAATCCTAGGGCAAAGGAGCTCTGGCCTAGTACATAATGGAATCACCTGGAGCTGATTGTTTATGGGGGTTCGTTTTAGGCTTGCGTAGTCATAGGTTTTCACGGTTATGATTGAAATGGTACTGTAAGCACTATATAAAAGCTAACAAATGAGATAAATACTGTCAAATTAAACCCTTGCTGGATGTAAATCTTTGTTCAGTTTACCGTCCTAAGTTCAGTATATATGTATTTTCTGGGATGGGGTACTTGTCCTAAGTTCAGTATATATTTTTGATACGCTCAATGTTATGCTCAGCATTTTTGATACGTTCAATGTTACGCTCAGCATTTCTGATACGCTCAATTTGTAAATTTTTGTTGCCTCGTGTTTGGTGTTTGTTGTGCTGCAGCATTCTATATGGCGGGAAATTGATCGGTACAACATGACAATGAGAAGACTGATGTCTGCATCACCGACAGTTTTTTTCTTTTCCAGCTATCATTGTGTTGAGTGTGACCCTTGATATATGTGTCAGGTTAGTGAACCAAGAACCCGCGGTTCCGACAACATAAAATTTGGTATCTCTACCGTATCTTTACCATACTTAAAAACGCGAGCTGGTGGTGATCGTGGTTTTTTTTTTTTTTTTGAGGTAACTCATACTTTATTCAACATTGTATGAATTACATACGCCATCAGGCGGACTTAGCAGCCACAAATGTCTGCCTTCTACCTCAAACAACGACCCTCTAGCTAATGTGTGTGCATCTCCATTAGACAACCGTCCTTCGTGAACGAAGTCCGTAACCAAAAACGATGCCGCTCGTGCCTTGATCTCTTTGATAATCTGGTCATAATGCCTCGATCCCAACCCGGAGATGCTTCTCACAACTCCAGAATTGTCCGACGCGACTCAGAACTTCCGAAGCGCCAAATCACTGGCTAGCGCCAGGCCTTCCCGCACCGCCATGGCTTCCAGCGTCTCCGGGTCCGTCATCCCTGCGACGACAAACGACGAGGCTTCCAGAAACAATCCAGTGGCGTCTCGCGCTACTGCTGCATAAGAAGCCTTCCCAGAATTCTTCAACACTGCATCGTCGACATTGATTTTCATAAGACCCGAGGGAGGGGGTATCCATCTTGGAGGCTTGGCAGTAGCTCGCTTTTCCTTGACAGTCAGCGATTGAGTCGCAGACTCCAAGTCTTGAATAAAACGCTGCACGAAACAGCTCGTAGACATCGGGCTTTGGTAAGATTCATCGTAAATTGCCTTCCGTCGTGCGTACCATATCGCCCAGAGCGTGACCAGCACTCGTGTGAGTTCGGGTGCGTTCGGCGCACGCCCCTCTAAAATTTAGAGGGGTCTAAACTAAAAGAATCTTGTCTTAAATAAAGTTTAATTACAAAACTAACTGCAGAACCCCCCTCTAATTCGCGAGACGAATCTAATGAGGGTAGTTAAGCCGTGATTAAACGATGATTACTGTAGCATCGCTGTAGCAAAACATAGATTAATTAGGCTCATTAGATTCGTCTCGTAAAGATATATCCATCTGTAAAAAAGTTTTGTCAGTAAACTTTATTGGGGGAATTGCCTAGACACCACTGACAAAGGAAGCCAACTCCTCAACAGCATCACTAAATAGACCATCCCCTCAGTACCATCAATAACTAGTTCCTTCTCTCCGCAATACCAAATTCCTTTAACTCCGTCTTTTCTCTGCCCGTTTTGCCCATGCGACCTCACGGATAGGAGTTGGCAGCCTCATGATAAGATACGGCGCATCCAGGGCGTCGACGGGGAGCGAGCGCACGGAGGCGGCGAGGAGCGCGCAAGGCAGGGCGTGGCAGGGAGCGTCGCCGTGGCTCACGCTCGGCAACAACGTTGAGGCAGGCGCGCTGGGCCATGGCCTCGCAGCTGGAGCATGTGCGGCAGGACGGCGCGGCCGTTGCGTGGCGGCATCGCGGCTGGATGAAACACGAATTCGCCTGCTCCCATCAGAACCAGTTGAATCGTAGCTTGAATCACCTTCGTCCCACCGAAATTGAGTGGATCCCAGATTTAATCAGTTCACGTGCAGTTGGAATCAAGAAAATTGTTGTTGGAGCGAGGTTGTTTGCATGTGTGTGTAGTCCTAGGGGCATCACGGCTGCATGAAAGGAAAGAATTGCAAGAGACGATGTACTTGTGTGTATTTCTGCTTGCTCTCGTGTGTGCCCAGCAGAATTGAACTGAAAAATCAGAGGAAGACGAATGGGGAAGAAAGCTGGAGTAGTCGCTGCGGTGGGCGCGCTCGCGGCAGGGCGCGGATCAAGAGCAAGGCAGCGGCAACGGGAGGGAGACGAGGGCGGCGCACTCGGTGCGAAGGAGGGGGAGACGCGGCCCGGCTTGGCGTCTCGCCGGCGCGGCAGCAGGGTGCCCGAGCGTGCGGTATGGGCGACGCGGCGGCAGGAGACGTGCTAGGCGGTCGGGGCGCGCACGGCGCAGGACAGGCAGCCGGGGCAGGGGAAGAAGCCATGGCGTCCGGGGCAGGCAGGGGTAGAAACGGAAGAGAAAGAAGAGATTTGGTCCCGATTGGTATTTCGGAGTGAGGGTTGCATTCGCTAGTGGTACAGAGGGGATGCTCTACTTACCGATGGGGTTCGGGAGTTGGCGTTGTTTATGAGTGATACTGAGGCAATTCCTCCGACTTTATTAGTACTAGATTCTTTTAGTTTAAATCTTCTAAATTTTAGAGGGCGTGCGGAACGCACCCTTCATTTTGCTTCATTGAGCTCATCACCAATGCAAACCAACCCTGGCGTCAGTTTCCTGTATATCACAAATGTGTGTGGTGATGTCCTCGCGTTCCAGCGCCCATACACATTTGGCCGTGTGACACTCCTCCAGCCCATATGCGCCGACTGGTGGGCCACCAGCAACAGATGCGCATTGACTCCGCTCGGCTTGCCGCTTGCCCGTCGGTCTTCGTGAAAAAAAGAGAGGAAAAATCGCCTCCTCTCCTGCACGCCTCCGCTCCCCTCTCCGATTCGATCAGCTCTTCGCCGTCGTCGCCCCTGACCGTGCCGCAAGGTCCTCATGCAGGCCATGCGCTGCACAGCGCATGGCGTGGAGGTGTCCCCCGCGTCCCGTCTCCACGACCTCTCAATCAGAAAAAAGAAACACAGTGATGCTTGATCCTTGCCTCCGCGGCCTGGGATCGCGGTGAATCCGACTCCAGATCATGTCTTCTACTCCTCCATCCATGTGGAGGTCTCCGATGATGGAGCCATGGCTGGGCGGATCGATCGAGGGAAGGGGATGAAGAAGATGGCGTCGGCATTCTATCCAACCTCGCTGTTGTCTCTTTGGTGGAGCCTTCAACGACATTGTCCCTCTTCAGTAGTTCACCGGCTTCCGCCCCTCCGTTGGGGAAGCGGACCGGGAGGGCGGCTGAATCCCTTTATCCCCGTTGCTCAGATGCACACTGAAGATTCTAGAAGGTACGACGCTCTGCCTTCGCTGCATCTTCCAATCCCATCCGGTGCTCCTGCTCCCCAAGTTCAATTTTTCTGACACCAAAATTCGAACCGCTGCGTGCTGCTCCCCAAGCAAGAAGCCACTCCCTAGAGGTGGGATAGTGAGAAGCTGGGATTCAGTGGCCGACTCCCTCATCCAATTAGTCAAGGATCAAGGTACGGTTTATATGCATTTAAAGATATTGGCTTGCTGAAAACATAACTTTGACTGAAGATTCATGAATTCCTTAGTGAGAGTAAAGTAGGTTTCAAAGATTTGAATCGAAAACTGTAACCTCACAAGGAGAGATGTCTGACTAAACTACAGACGGCATTAACACCCATACATTGTGTTAGCATTAGAAAAAAAAATGCATAATAACTTGAATTCCAGATCAGCGACTCTTGGAAGTGATGCTATCCTAAAGTTCGTTCATTCTGTTACCTGTATATTTACTGGTAACGCATGCTGTTATCTTGCTATAGCCTGTGCAATGGAGTGCCTTTTCTGTTAACACAAGTATTCTGAGGCTGAGCTCTTTTATTTGGACTTCTTGCTTCTGCGTACTTTTGATTTTTCTCTGTGTCTACATCACATGCACAGTAGCATTTTATTATTTCTTTGGTGCTGACAAGTTACATATAAGGTCTCCTTACAGTGTTGTCAGCCGCTAACGTTTTTATGATTTCAGGAATTGTGAAGTGCTATTGATGTTACATTGTGTGGAGAGTAGTTGATTCTGAGCCCAACCTGGAGGCAGTAACATAAGAGCTTGATTGTCAGCCACTTTTGGATTGATGACTTCATGTTAAGATATTTCTATCTGTAGTGGGAGGAATTGATGTGTCCGTATGGGTATTTCATTTGCACTGCATCTCTGATCTCAGTGACTACAGAGATAGCACGAGAGTAGTATTAATATTAATATAACCAACCACTGACCTATGTGGTTGTGTAATGCAACATCATGGAATTGTATAATGAGATGGAGAAACTATAGTTGGAGCAGTCTGAGTATTGGATATGAAACTATAATTTTGGTTAAAGTAAATGAAAATGTTGTAAACATATTTATCTCTGTTGGTGAATTTTACTGTCCGTGACAGCGCACGGGCATACAACTAGTACAAGTATACAACTGTCACAAAACCTAGTCTGACAGTACTCCGACCTCCCTGACGAGTGCACTACTGAATGCAGAGCCTAGAGTGAAGCAAGTGCAGCTAGCAGCAGAGCCAACTTGTTAACCGTCAGTTGTTCGTACACTACCTTACCAATTAGGCAGTTACCATACCATCATGTGCCTAAGTAATTTTTTTTTTTGAAATGTCATGTGCCTAAGTATTGCATTGCGGCATGGCCTGGCACGTTAGCATGTGACTTACGGTCATTGGCAAGTTCGCCCGACCATCGTGGTGTTCCGGCCCATTGCTGTGGACACCATCGCTGGCCTGGCAGTAAAGCGGATTTATTTGCAAGTGTGGTTGTGCGCTGCGGCCCGGTAGTGCCGGTGGTGACAGAGGAGCCAATCTGAAGTCCAACCTGACTAATTTAGTTTCAAATTTTGTCATGTCTTTCGAATCAAGACACTGGATTCATGACATGTTTGAACCACATTTCAGATAGTGTAGCACACACACAGAAAAAAGATTTCACATTCCAGAACTATGGCTCATTCGCTCACATGATGGGTGGAGAGTAGTTTCTAAGGTAACTTGTCTATAATAAATGTACTACATAATAATTCAAATACTATATCAGAGATTCTCAAACATATTTTCAGGAAAAATATAGCCAACTAAAGTCAAAGACATGTTTGACAAATCGTGTTTCTCAGATCTCATATGATAGCAGTACTGTAACTGAGATCCTGGCCATAGTGTGATGTAGCATGGAGTAAGAATCCTGGCCATTTAAAACCTGATTGTTACTTTTCGAATAGTCTGCAGGGTATGGTACCTGAATGAAAGCGACACAACAAATGTGACGAGTTGCTTTTCGCTTCATGGTGGATACTGCATAGCTAGCCCTTGCAGTCCACAGTCACATCACGTACGCATCATACTGGTACCAAATACAAGCATTTTTCTTTTTCTAGCTTGCTACATTGCGCTTGCTGTTAATATCTTGGCAATTTATTCTTTAGTCATAATCAATATTTAGATACTTACCATTGCTATCGTGTTTATGTAAATATGGCGCAAAGTAGTTACGGTTCATGGAAGCTGTTGAGGTTGTATCATAATAAGACAAAATCACAAATATACAACGGTAAAATCGAATTGATTTATGGACTAATAGATGGCTGTTGGTGGAAGAAAATGTTCAACATGAATTGTACAGACAAACACAAACAAAGGGACGCTGCTAGTAGAACCAAATGAATAGAAATGGAGCAAAATTACATGAACTTATAGTCAAAGGAGATAGTAATAGCTTGTCAAATTCAAGTTGAAGCGTGCAATAATTAGCTTGTTTGAAGAAGTGTTTTTACTATTCAAGAACAATTATTCAGAAGTCACTTAAAACTTGTATAGCTGACGGTTACAAAATCCTGAATTTGATAAACCAAGTGAGTAACACAGAAATGACTTTATTGTCTCGCCGGGTCAGGTTCTGCAATGACTTGTGACCTTGATCCAATCGGAGCTCATGTTGCTTCTGGTGCGGCCTCTATCACACTAGTGGATGGCCTAAAACAGGGCATGAGCGCAACATTTGCCAATATGGAAATTAAATGAAAAAAAACTTGATCGGTAGGTTAAAATGCCCCACCGCTTTATTTTGATAGAGAATCTCAACTTTCTCCGGTCGACAAAAACCCCCTAAAGCATCAATCCATAGGGCCGCACAGAAACTTGAGTCCAACACCGTTGTTTGTGATAGTGAGTACTACAACTATCCAATAAGAGACCCCAAACCAACCCACTGGCGTACACCAGGATTTGAAGGCACATCATATATGCAGCGTGCGCTGCCTCAAACTTCGAGGTCGTGCCCTTTATGATTCATGCTCATGTGAGGGTGAACGGTGCAAAAGGAGCCACACAGTGCTAAGGGAGGATGCCCATGACACATCAAGTGGGGCTGAGAGGAGCCACACGCTCTGCAACTCTGTCATGTTATTACTAGCAGGCAGATTGCTTGGTTGCATGTCAGACATAAATTGAATTTTCTTCTGAATGGTAACTTCATTTTGAAATCCGTTTGAAATCATTACAATTAATGCAAAAAAAGATCACACATGAATATTTTTTTATTTTTATTAAAATCCAACATTTTTATTTTTATTAAAATCCAACATTTTAAATGTGTCATTTTAACATTTTTCTTAAATTGTTTCAACATTTTACGAAAAGTGTTTAAATGGTATATTCAAATGTTGAACTAGTTTTTACCAAATGTTGAATCTATTCATTGATAATGTTTGATCCATTACGAGAATTCATCTAACATATGTTTAAGACTTCTATTGAAACTAATCCACAGAACCATAGTCTAGTACATACATGATCACATCACACTAATGCGGGATTAGATGGGTGCAATACCAGAGTTTGATGACGCCATTAGTGCTTCTAGAGTTGTAGAAGATGAAGGTGCTGGTGTAGATTGTGGTGTAAGAGTCGTCGACACAGGAACATGGGTTCCAGTGACCAAAAAGTCGTGATGTGTAACGTCGGCCTTCTAGACACCAACACACTGGCCTAGTACGGGAAGACAACCTTCATTCTCCTCCAGTGTCTTAGCGATGGGTTTTGTAGGAACATCATGAGCCAATATGCAACTTTAATTCTCGACTACTGATGCATATATACTTGTAGGTACACTTGACCAAAAAGATCGATCACACATGAAGAGTGAAGACAATCTTCATGAAACATTAGACACGCATCGTATGGAAACACTAGCGGCATCAGACATTCTTGAGCACAACAAACATAAATTGCACATAATATCAATTATTTATATGTAGCTTGCAGGCTAGCAGCTGATACAAGCGTATATGCATGTAGTAGCTCGATCTCTTTATTTTGGCATCACAAACCTTATTTTATACTAGCATATTTCACGGCACAACTGAGACAGAGCGTACAAAAGTCGCTTCTCGCTTACATCTCTCGGTTTTGCAAACTCCAACAAAGCTCTAGTCCATCCAGCGCACACAGCTTGATGTGTAAACGTACATAGAAGGGGGCAGGAGTTCAAACTTATTATCTGCATGACACACGCACGCATATTACCATGTATACGCTGGCCAGACCGCTTGTAGAGAATTAGTAAATGCTCTCAGAAGTGCCGATGATGTCTTCATTACCGCCGATGGTGGGGCTGCCTATGTTCGGGGTACCCATGCCACCGTTGCCGACGAGATCGGCACGCGCTCCTGGCTCACCACTGGCAATGTTTGCGGTGTCTTCTGTCATGGGACCACCAGTGGTGCCAGGAGGGTTGTCGCGGGGAGGCTTGCCTTGTTGGAAGCCTACAGTCCCCATGACATGTGCCAGTGCGAGGCAGAGCATCAGGGAGGCAACAAAGTAACAGTTCCACTTCGCCATGACTCGATTAAGGCGTGTTTGCTTGTGTTGCTACTTGCTACTCCCTCCGTTCTGTTTTTGTTGTCGTTCCGACCAAACCATTTAGCTTATGGCCAGTACAAAGTTGCTGTCTGAAACGACAACAAAAAAGAAACGGAGGGAGTATGTGGTATGGCGCTGTGGACTTGAGTGGGATGTAAACCATATGATGTGCTCCCTATAAATAGACGGTAGAGGCAACAACCATGGCCGACTAATTAACACTGAGAATGACACATGCTGTTCGATCTTGTACGTAATGCTTTGGAGGGAAAAAAAAACCTATACGGTTGTACGTTGCATTGGACTACGGATATGCTAAAGCTATATGAGCACAGGACGACGACTAACACTAACACGTGTTGTGCTATCTTTTCAGATAATATAGTTCACTTTCTTATATTGAGCGAGCGTACCTGTTAAACAAAATCAAAGAAAAGGGAGAGAATATAAATCATATTCTTGCAACCTGGCATGCTCATCGGTTTAAGCGTAAAATTAATTTGGCAAAACTAATATGTGTTAGTGTTACTTAGTCGTCGTCCTGTGCTCATATAGCTTTACCGTATCCATAGTCCAATGCGTATCTGCAAATTAATTACTTTGTTATCTGAATATAGTGTCACCGATAATATACTGTATTATGAGAAAGTGTCACCTAATTATCGGTGACACTATATTATGAGAAAGTGAACTAGTTTAAGAATGTGTGGACACTATATTATTTGTGACACTTTGTTATCTGAAAATTACACGTGTTGTGCTATCTTTTCAGATTATATTCTAGTGAACTATATTATCTGACAACACAGGTGTACAACTAATTTGCTGCTATATTAAAATGTGAAACTATATCCATGCAATCTGGCATGAGCTGCAGTAGTTGCCTGCGAGGCGAAAGGGCCTGAAGTCTAATGGCTACAAGAGCTTCAGTAACACCTCAGATCCTAGGTTCGACTCGCCATGGGAGCGAATTTAATTTCTAGAATTTAACCGGATTGTGCTTTCAGTGGTAGGCGACGTTTTCGTTGACATCGGGATGCCAGTGGTGACTTTGTCAATCTTGATGATTTGCTGGCTTGGTCTTTGAAGATGCTCATACGGGTAAGATTTGTGTACATGTGTTCATGGAGGTGAGTTATGAGTGGCTGAGTTAAACTGTGTAATATCAAAAAAAAAAAAAAAGTTGCCTATGTGGTAATTCACTGACAATGAGGTCATATTTTGATATTCGCCGGTACCATTATCAATCTGCACGGATTGAGAAGATTATGAGATATGGATTAAGGAGTACCATGGTGTAAATGATTCCTGGGTGAAGCTTGCTTACCCTTTTCCACAGTTCTGAAAAACAATCACGAATAAAGCTAGTATGGGCATTGTTCTTGTAGCTTGTTGGCATTATATAACACATATATACTAGTTATAGAGGAAATTTAATTTCGTAGGTCTTTGACTTGATTTAGGTTTCAGTGTATTGTTACATGGTTCAAATTTTGATTTCAAATTCCTTACCCATCTCCTTGCTCGTACTGCACAAGCCAATGTGGAGGGCCTCCGCACCAAGGTTTACAAAACCGCGGTAAACCGGACCGGTTTTCGACCGGTCCGGTCCGGTTTACCCGGTAGTTCGGTTTTCGATTTTAAATTTTAAAAAAATTTGAAACAAAAATATGTAAAAAGACTAGATGACATATGCAGAAAAATAGCGAAAACGGAACATGAAAATTCGATCGTTTGATGGGTCAAAAAATTTGAGGAAGTTTCCTGGGTTAAAAAAGAATTTAGAAAAATAGAAAATGACGGCCAGCAACATTGTTTGATTTTTTTGACCAAGCAAACAATCGAATTTTTGTGTTCGGTTTCCACCATTGCTCTGCAAATTGCATCTAGTTTTTTACATATTTTTTGTTTCAATGTTTTCAATTTTTCATTTTTTTCCATTTTTCCTCTCTAAACCGGTTTTCCGAAATTTTTGTCCGGTTTACCGGAATTTGTGTCCGGTTTACCGGTTAACCGGACCGGTTTACCGAAAATTTCGACCTTTTTCATTCAAATTTGTCATTTGAATTTTGATCCGGTTTCCGACCGGTTTTTCCAAAAACCGGAGATCTCGGTGGCGTCCGGTTTTTCCGGTCAAAACGGTAATGCAAACCCTGCTCCGCACAAGATTAACTTTGCTGCCGCACTTAAGTTCGATAGTGAATTGTAAGTTTTTATCTTTTGAAAGCCTTTCTATCTTGTGGCACCTTAGAGAATCTCCAAGAAATTACCACAAAAAAAAGCCTAAAAAACTTATCTTTGGGGCTACTCTAAGAAATAGTACGACAAAAAGTTTCTCCTCTCCTCCAAACGTTCTCCTTAAAGTAGATACAAAAAATATCCATTTAATTGGTCCATGTCAGCAGGCAACAACAATGTTGCTTCTCTTGAAAGAGGAACTCCAATACTTTTTTCTGTTTGTAGTTATAAATAAGAAAAATTTAAGAGTAATACCAATCTTAAAATGAGTTAGAGCGGCTTGCAATAATGTTTTGGCCAACTTACTATTCGTCCGGTGTGTGTCCATCCTACTGGTCATGGGCCCAGTCTTCTTTTGTATAATTGTAAATACGCAATCATTGTATGGATCAGTCGTGCGTGATGGCAAATGCGAGACACACAAGCCATGTAGCGCCACCCGAGCCACGAGTATCTGCATGCTTATCAGCCATGAAAAGTACGGTTGCCACTAGGGGTGAAAACGAAGCCGATATTGACGAATAGTGTTCATCCCGTATCCAATATTTATTATATTTTTTATCTGAAAGATATAGTTGGAGTAAAAAAGAACATACTGCCCACTGATAAACAGTGTTTAGAGTTTATAACTTAAGATGAGGGTACCCAAGTACTAAAATTGTAACACCCTAGCCCAGAGTACGGCTCCAGATCCGTACGCCTGCAATACGGGCCCCACCTAACAGCAGCAACTCTTACGCTTTCGACCTCGCTTCGCGTAAAAGGGTTAACCCGGTTACTACTGCACCCATGACTGAATATTTAAGCTGGTCCAGCTCCCGGTGAATATCCGGTATGGGACTAAACTCGCAGTGCTACAGTACCACGCAGCTACAGTATTCCGCTGTTACAGTGCCCCGACGCTACAGTACCACGGCCCAATAGGCCCGGCCCACGGGCCGAACAACTGGCCGATTCTATTTTTTTGGGCTTGAATTAACATTCTGGATGTTACATTCTCCCCCCCTTTAGAACTCGACGTCCCGTCGAGCGACCAGCTTACCCCCTGACTCCTCGAGTCATCCAGGGGACAGTAGACACAGGATCGCCCCTTCCTGGCCACGTCCAGCACGTGTCATGCCGTGCCCCGCCTAGCGGACTCACGCGCCATGCACACCGTGACAGCGCCCGCGACACAGCGAAGGTCGGCTCTGATACTATTCTGTAACACCCCAGCCTAGAATACGAATCCAGACCCGTACGCCTGCAGTGCGGGCCCCACCTAACAGCAACAACTCTTACGCTTTCGTCCTCGCTTCGCGTAAAAAGGTTAACCCGGTTACTACTGCACCCAGGACTGAGTATTTAAGCTGGTCCAGCTCCCGGTGAATATCCGGGACTAAACTCGCAGTGCTACAGTACCGCGCAGCTACAGTGTTCCGCGGCTACAGTACCGCGGCCTAATGAGCCCGGCCCACAGGCCGAACAACTGACCCATTCTATTTTTTTTTTGATTTCAATTAACATCCTGGATATTACAAGAATGAGGATAAGTGCTAGTTCTATCATGCTAGAAGAGATAGAACGAGTAACAAAATCAATGATTCCCTCAGTATTAGGAACTAAAATATGCCTTCGAAAAGCTGCACGAAGTCATGCCAAAAACAAAGTATTACACCGGCGATTCCTCTTGTCGAATAATTTTCGACAGCTACAGGGAGCTAGTCACCATAGACTTCTTTGTCCACGAAGTGATCCCCTGCGCGAACCTGCCCATTGCTGCCGGCGGCAAGCACATGGACACCGTGACACAGTCCTCGCCTGCGCTCTTGTGCCTGTCGTATAACATATGTACTAGTTATACACGAGATTTAATTCGGCCGTGTTTATAGCTTGATTTATGGTTGTAGCGTATTGGTGTGTGGTTCAAATACTGATTTTAAATTCCTTTTGATGCATAGATACATCCATGCTAAAACTTGTCATATGAGTCCCCGTTACATTCAGAGCATCATATTCGAAAAAATAGTTCTAACGGGATGATTGATGCTAGAGACAAACGATTTTTCATGCGACTAGCGTCGTGGAAATAATGAAACCACAGCCATCAAGATTTGGATCTTGTAATGTTTTTTCAGCAAGCGTACCTGGTTCCATTACATGCAAAACAAAAAAATAGGAAGGCATGAAGAAAATTGTGTCGCTTCATAAAAATCAAAATGTACGTATTAAGTGTCTGACTTTAAACATGGCACTACACAAAAATGATGATACGGATTAGGTACCAAGGACACTTATGAAGCTTACCCATCTCTTTCTCGTATTGTACAAACCAACGTGGAGGGCCTCCGCACAAGATTGACTTTGCTGCGGCAGTTAAGTTTGACCGTGAATTGCAAGCTTTATCTTTTGAAAGCCTTTCTATCTTGTGGCACCCTTAGATAATCTCCAAGAGATTACAAAAAAAGACCTAAAAAACTTTTTTCTGGGGGCGACTCTAATAAAATAGTAGGACAAAAAGTTTCTCCTCTCCTTTAAAAGTTCCTCTTAAAGTAGATTAGAAGAATAAACTTTTAATTGGTCCATGTCAGCAGTTGAGGCCACTAGAATGTTGCTTCTATTGAAAGAGGAACTCCAATACTTCTCCTGTTTGTAGTTATAAGTGAGGAAATTTTAGAGGTAATAAAAAAATGCGCTAAGGCAACCTGGTGGCTAGGCCCAAACTTAAAATGAGTTATAGCGGTTTATAAGAACGTTTTGACCCACTTACTATTCCTCCGGTACGTGTCCAAACTTAAAATGAGTTATAGAGTTTACAGCTCAAGATCAGAGTATACCGGAGTACCAGAACGAGGATATAAAGAGCTAGTTCTATGATTGTAGAAGACATAGAACGAGGTAACAAAATCAATGGTTCCTTGAGTATTAAGAACTAACTGTGCCTTCCAAAAGCTGCACACAATCATGCCAAAAACCAAGAACTAGACCCTTGAATGTCCTTGCCGAATAATTTTCGGACTGCTACAGGGAGCTAGTCACCATAGGCTTGTTTAATTTGCTACAATTTCAAATGAACTTATAGTGAAAGGAGATAGTAATAGCTTGTCAAATTCAAGTGCGACCATGCAATAATTGGCTTGTTCGAAGAAGTGTTTTACCATACCAGAACATATATTCAGAAGTGGCTTAAAACATATATAGCTGACGGTTACGAAATCCTGAATTTGATAAACCAAGGGAGTAACACAAAATGATTTTATTGCCTCACTGGGTCAGCGGGTTCCGCAATGACTGGTGGCCTTGATCCAATCGGAGACCATGTCGCTTGTGGTGCGGCGGGCCGGCCTCTATCATCCTTGCGGATGGCCTAAAACAGGGCATGAGCTGCAACATTTTCTAATATGGAAAAGTCAATGAACTCGACTGATTGGGGTAAGACCAACCATCATGCAAAAGTTGGGATACAATCGAGACTTGCGCAAAAAGGAACAAAAAAGAGATATCAGCATGTGAATAAAAATGCGGGTTTGAGATGAACAGTTGCAACCCACACTATTCATAGCCTGATTTCTCTTTTTTGTTGCATCTTGTATCCGTTGCACTTCAAATTTTGCGTGATGGTAGAAGATGACATGAGCTATCCATCCATATTTTTGTTGCAATGTTTTGAGCATTGTAGAAGGAACTATTTAAGTTGGTAATGAGGCAACCCTTAAAGAGGTGGTAACACCTGATACATTATCATTTTCATATGGCCACCTATAAGGATTTTTTTCGTGATCTGTCACCTATAAGTTTTACTTCATTTTATAAACCCCTTGTATTTACTGATTGACAAACAAAAGTTTTTGCAGATGAGCATAGAATATTCCCACCCAGATTCAGGTGAACTTTTGCAATTTTCCCAGAGATAAATATTACATACATTTTGCATGATATAAAATAATCAATGATGATGCATGTTGCAGAAGTACCTGCACAACAACTACGCAGTGTTAGTTGATAAAAATAAAATAAAGCTAGTATGGCCATTTCTCTTGTAGCTTGTTGGCATTATAGAACATATATGTACTAGTTAGAGAGATTTAATTATGTATTGGTGTGTGGGTTCAAGTACTGATTTCAAAATCCTTTTTAATGCATAGATACGTCCATGGGAAATACTTGTCATGTGAGTCCCGTTACATTCATAGCATCACTGCAAGGAAGCATGCTTTAAGTCACCAAGTTTTAGTGACCAACTTGGAAAAGTTAATTAATAGTTACCAAGTTTGAGTTTTTTTTGTTGGATATACGATTTTAGTAACCAACGCTATATGTAGTTACCAAAGTTGTGTTGGTTGATATGTAGTTTTAGTGACCAACATATGCAAAAATTGGTGACCATATACATATAGTGCCAAAGTTTTAGTCTCCAAAATGTGACTAGGCTTGTTAGTTAAACGAGCTATTGTGACCAACAATACATATATAGTGACAAAGTACTTTGGTGATTAATAATCATTTTTCTTTTAGTGTATCATACTCAACAAAGTAGTTCTGGCGGATTAATTGATGCTAGAGACAAACAATTTTTCATGCGACTAGCGTCGTGGAAATGGTAAAACTAGCCATCAAGATTTGGATCTTGTAATGCTTTTTCTTACATATATTTAAGGCATGTAGCAGCAAGTGTACCTGGTTCCATTACACTGTATAAAAGGAAAAACAGGAGGTCATGAAAACTCTATTCGCCTAATAAAAGTCAAAACGTACGTATCAATAGTCTGATTTTAAACGTGGGAGGACAGAAAATCGACTATACTTCCGTGCATATCAAATGTTTGACTAAGAAGATTACAAGATACAGATTACTGTGCTAAGGACCCATGAAGCTTTAGCTTACCCATATTTTTCTCGTACTGTACAAGACAACGTGGTACAAGATTGACTTTGCTGCCTCAGAGTTAAGTTCGACAGTGACTTCTAAGTTGTAAGCTTTATCCTTTGTCTATCATGTGACACCCTTAAAAATCTCCAAGAGATTGCCAAAAAATAGACCTAAAAAACTTCGTTTTTTGGGCCACCATATTTAAAAATATCGAAACAATTTTTTTCTCTCCAACAGTTCCAACGTAGATGCGAAAACAAAATTGGTCTAGGTCAGTATTTGTGGTCACAACAATGTTTTTTCCCTTAAAGGGTGTGAGCCCCAAAACTTTTCCTGTTTGTAGCTATGAAAAAGGAAAGTTTACGTGTAAAAAAAAAGTTGTGGATAGTTTCTGGATCGATGTTCTTTTTTTTTCTAATTAACAATAGTAATTTGTTTAGGGAAAAATGTATGGCGCTGTTTCGGAGATACGCTTAGGGAAACTGTTGGCTAGAACCAATCCTAAAATGGGCTATAGCTGGAAATGGATTATATTAACCTTTTGGTCTATCCTACTTATCATGGATCCGTTGTTCTTTTGTATAATTGTGAATACACAGTCTCTGTGTTGATCAGTTGTGCGCAATGGCAAGTGCGAGACGCGAGTCATGTGGTGGTGCCACTGCCATGAGTATCTGCATGCTTCGTTAGCCATGAAATGTATGGTTGTAACTAAGGGTGAAAACGAACGGGACACAAACGCATAGTGCTCATCTTGTATCCTATATTATTCGGATTTGGAGTGGATAGTATTAGATAATTATGTCTGCATTGCATACCTATTTTCGTATTATTTATTCAGACTCATTGTCGCGCACGCGCGCGCGCACATATATATATATATATATATATATATATATATATAGGAAGCCTTTTTCCTACTCCCGGGTGTAGTTACTCCCACATTTGTATCTCATAATATAAAAGGTATCTGTGCATACTTGAGGTTTCTAAAAAAGGTATGTACACATACTTGATTTTTAAAAGTGGTACGTGGACATACTCTTTTTTTTATATGAGGATATATCAAGTATATGGACATACTTCTTTTTCAATACAAGAAACGTGATATATAACAAGGTGAAAAAAAATATGAGTTTCACTCAAAAATTTTCATGGTTATCACTTTGAAAAATCTTATTTTTGGTATATGTACATACTAAAAATGATAAATGGGTATGTAGACATACCCAAGGTGGTTTTTTAGAAGTGGGAGTAACTACATCCGGGAGTAAAATGGATTTTCCCTATATATATATATATATATATATATATATATATATATATATATATATATATATATATATATATATATATATATATATAGGAAATGTAATATATAACAAGGTGCAAAAAAATATGAGTTCCACTCAAAAATTTTCATAGTTATCACTTTGAAAAATCTTATTTTGGGTATATGTACATACTCAAAATGATAAATAGGTATGTACACATACCCATAGTGATTTTTTGAATGTGGGAGTAACTACACCCGGGAGTAGAATGAATTTTTCATATATATATATATATATATATATATATATATATAGAAAAAATCCATTTTACTCCCGGGATGTAGTTACTCCCTCTTTTTCTAACTCACTGACAAGGATACGCATCTGCCTAACCGGGTCCGCCAGCACAAGCGGGTTTGGAACGTGCGCAGGTGGTATTGCCGGGATTCATCCCTGATGTACGGATAGAAATCAAAATACTTAGGATTAAAAAAAAAAGATATTGTTATACGTTCATCATTATCCATCCGGCAAAATATCTTCCTGCCGTTTAGATACCATGAGATTTGTTGGATTCAAACTGATTTCAATATTCCCCGCAGGCTTCGTCTCCGGCGATCGACACGATCTCCGGCACCGCGGACACAGCGAGCTGCTCTTGCGACGGTGATTGGGTGCTCCGCGGCAGGCGTTTTCTTGCCCCTGCTCTGAACGAGGAACAAGCGGCAGCGGCGGCGGCGGCGTATCGATCTGGTTCCTCGTGGAACTCCGGCCATGTAACGTATTTTTTTTCCGTATTGATCTTGCTCCTCGTGAAACCCTGCAGATTGATATTTTTTTCCGTATTATAACCAGGTTGATTGATTTGTCTCAATGCTAATCCAGCACAACGAACTCGATGTATGGAACAGGCCCTTTTGAAGTATATGCGTTTGAGTTCGGTGATGGAGGGCTGAGGCAGCATCAACAACATTGAGCCTCAAGATGGCGACGGCAATCCGCTAGGGGCGTATGGCATTGGCCTTCCGCACGGCCATGGACCATCGAGTAGAAGGAACAGCTAGGTATATGCACGACCCTTTGCAGATGGATTCCAAATTGTTACCTTTGCATCAAGTAAATTCCGTTTACTATGGACTTGGAGTTCTGCCAAACGAGCAGATCTAATCGCTCAATCATTCCGCCTTACAGATTTGCAGGTTTCAGAGGAGATTATTTTAGAACTATTGAATCGGCTGCACAACTCATCACCGTCCATGGATGCCTGCATACGACTTACTATTCTGCAGTTTCTTTTCTGTTTTTACAGGAAGGGATCAAGCCAATACCAGAAGTAAGGTGGATCGACACAGCATATCTTTTCTGTTTTTTCTGTTTGTACCGTCGGTTTCAGGATTGACATGTGTATCTGGGTTTGGTTTTACTTTTTCTTTCATAGTCATGCAGATGATTTCGCCCCTGCAGCAGAGAGGAACTCTGTTCTGCAAGGATTATCTCACATAAATCCTGCATTTTGATACACTTCTTTTTAGAAGGAATGATATATCCGGTAGTACTCCTATGACTGGAATCATGTTTTCAATCTCGTGGTTGTGGACTATTCTGCAGGTGCATCACTCTGAAGTGCGGCTACAAAATTCGCTAGTTGAAAGCATGCGCTTGGGAATCAGTTAATCATCACAAAGGAATAGGACTGAGAGTATTTGAGCATCTCTGTATGTTGCATATCATTTTCGAGATTGATATACCCTGTACCACTGATTAGCATGGTGACAATAAGTTGTACTTTGCAATTTTTGCCAAGATTTGACATGCTCTTCATTTGTGTCTTGGAAATTATATAAACTTATTGTTTTTTTAAGTATGCATACTATCTGGATACAATCGGTATTTGCTCAAAATCGTATGTATGCATACTCTATTTCCTAGAAAAGTATGTACACATACTTTCTTCAAACAGTATGTGTGCATACTCTATTCTCGAAAAAGTATGTACCCATACTTCCATGAAAATAGTATGTACACATACTTTTTTCAGTAAAGTATGTACGCATACTCACTTGAAAATAGTACATACGCATACTCTCTTGAAAATAGTATGTATGCATACTATCCAATATTTAATCCAAGCAGATATTAACCACAGGTTGAGGAATTTGTAAAGTAGATACTGAATATTTAATCCAAGCAAAACGTACGAAGCTAGCCAGTGTGCCGCCAAACTATAACCGAGAATCAAGGCTAAAAATCCAGCATGCAGATAATATGTTTTTAATTACCGAGTTTGTTAGGCTC